>CM076582.1:1112092575-1112307575 GCA_034641835.2 Pinus albicaulis
TGCATCTCTTAAATTCAAATTCTCAACTATGTTAGTTGTTGCATAGCAGTATATATATTTGATTCTATTGACATCACAATGCAAGTTCCAGCAATTACGATGACCATATTCCTACATCTATTGGAAGACATCATGGAAGGATTTTTTTCCGGATGTGACATCTTGACAAGAGAATATATATGTAAATTGTTCTGCAAAATCTAAATTCATCAATATTCATATGAAGAAAAGCGAATGATGAACACGCGTAGCCGAACTATGGGTATGTATGTTTATAATTTTTGTACATATAATATATGAAGAAATATTTATATCAAAATCACCATGCCATCCCATCTTGTATCTGTATTGAAGGAAGTTAGCTTTAATTTCATTATTTTGTAAGACCTAACAAAGGGAGGGAAACTTATAAAAAATATTTGTGGAGGTTCACGACCTGTAACCTTTGCCTTTATCTATTGTCACTTCAGTACTTTACAGTAATTTAGTATATCATGAATTGTAGTATTTTGACTTTACATATATTCTCAATACTTCCTCTCTTTCTCTTTATATATTGTCAGTGGTGAACATTATGCATCTTTCACAAAAAATTATTGAACATTGAAGTGGTAGGTTTTTTGTTTAGAGCATTCTGATAAGTTAGAACATTACACATTTGCAAAGATACATTTTGCCTAACATTGATACTAATGTTTTCAAGTTCTAAAATATCAAACAATTAGGCCATGGAGGAAGCCTTTGAATGGAGGGAATTTACATACCGAGTTTCCATATCCTCTTTCTATTGCCCGCGTTACACCTCCCTAAGGCAATTTCTAGTGTATGTTATACTTTGAATCTAGTACAGATTTCAGGATTTTTCATAATTGCAGACTCGAATCAGTTGGAAATTTTCAAAATTCTTATCTTGAAGACCTATACATTTGTTTTTGCAAATCTTGAGACTTCATACCAAAATTGCAGACCTTAGGCTGAGCTCAATTTTGGGGTAGTTCAGAAAAATTATAAAAGTTATCTCTTGCAAAATAGCAGATCTCAGTCACAACAGGAAGCTGGTCTTGAAGAAGTATTTGAGCAGGAAATTTTGTCTCTTATTGAGCTCTTTTATTTGCAGACCTCAAACCTCAAATTGTTATAAATTTTGGGCTAGTTGTTGCATACATTGCGTCAAGGAGTTTGGATTTGTGCACTGTTTGGAGATCCTCTTAATAGATTTATTTTTTTTAGTAGCCTTACCTTCAACAAGAATAAGACCTTATTTGGAAGAAGACATTGGGCTTGGTTGAAAATAGAGTTTGGTTCTTCTTGAAGAAGACTTCAACTCATATTTATTAAAGATATTCCTTGCATTATTTCTAATCTGTGGATAAAAACATTATTAAAGGATTGCTAAAACAAAGGAGCAAGTAACCCTTGTTGAAGACCTTATTGAATATATTGTTGGAGAAACTTTCTAGTAAACTTGTTGTAAAGACCTTGAGGACATTTTTGGAGCAACATTGTTGAAGCTGATGGTATAGCATTTTTGGAGACGATCTTGAAAGGTCTTGAAGTGAAGCTTTTGGAGCAACTATTGAAAAATCCTTAGAGCATTTAAGTAAGGCATTTTCTATCTTCCATCACCTTTTTCCTTTCAATATCATTTAAATGATTTTGTTGATATTTAATGTTTGAAATCACGTTATAATTCCTTAATTATATGTGTTTGGGGACTTTCCATTTGAAATTACCCAAAAATACCTTGGCAATTTTATCTTTAGGATGCATGTCTGACCCTATTGTTCAATATTTTTGTTGATAGTAGTAAACGTAGAGAGTTAGGGGCTCTGATTTGGTTTGGTTGGGCCATTAGATCCCTAACATCTACTAGGGAAACCCCCCTGAAGTTGGAGGAGAGCTAGCCCGAAGTGAAAAGAGGTCGGTGAGGTACAATGGGGCTATTGAATTGCCACATGGTATCACACTTTAGCTTTAGGACTTTATCCCGAGAAGTGCGAGATTTTATATATCAATTTTCAAATTGTTTACAACACTATTGTTATAACTAATGTTGCAGGAGAATCAAGGGAATTTTTATTTGTAAATATGTTAGAAAAGGGGGTGTGACAATTTTTAATATTTTATTAATTAATTTGTTATTTTAAATAAAATAGGAGGAAGTGAGGATTTTGTAAATATCCTTTTATTAACTAAAAGGATATGAGAGAATTTGGTTAGTTAAGGATATAAAGGGATAAGATTCTAGATAATAGGATCTGTTGAGATATTTTAGTGATATTGAGATATTAAGGGGATTGAGCATTAAATTAGATCATTTTTAAAATTGTATAAATTCATCAAGCCTCAAAGGCATGAAGAAGAGATTGTGAGTGAGTGTGAGAAGTGAGCAAGGGTTCTCCTTGGAAGCCTTCGGGCAGTTTGTAGAGGGCCATCAATTTCGAATACCTGGCCAAGACGAGAGTTGTAAGTAATTTTGTGTGTTTCAAATTATATATTGATTGTTCATGTACATGTGAATTGGATGATTGATAAATTAGTTTTGATATTGATTGGACCAATGCTATTAAAGTTGTGGGAATTGTTCCCATATTTAAAGAGCTTGTAACTTGCTGTATCAATTATTGAATGATCGACTTCACAGAAGGAAAATTAAAAATCGTTGGAATGATATTGCTGACACAAGGGTATATAATTTGTTGTATCGATCACTGGGGTGATCGATCTCATATAAGAAAATTCAATCGAATTTCATATTGAAGGGGTAGATGCCATTGATTAATTGGCATTACAGGGATCGAAGTTAAGAAAGTGCATTGACTACATATCTGAGGGAGTAAATGATTCTGCGCAAATAACAAATTCATCCATAAATGAATAGCAGCGACAGAGAATTAATGATTTAATTTTCTGGAATGCATATGTTAGATGCGTTACTAGAACACTGTGGCATACAAAAATCTGTTATAATTATCAAATACTGTGCAGCTACAGGAGAACAGCAAGTTCTGGAATTTAGATCACGTCCATAAGTGATTAAGGAATGCGGATCAAGGAGGAAGTAGCGGTCCAATTGAATGAAGGTAATGTTCAGAGTTTGGTTTAAAACTTTATCTATTTTGATAACAGTGAAATGATATGCCATAGGCGTGGTCCAGCAATTGATGGTTTGAAATGAAATCATGGAAGTCAAAGCAATGTAAATCAAATACAGATTTTCCAAAGGAGAAATCATGTATACAAAGCTTATTTGATGTGAAATCAAAGGCATCAGGACAAATAGTCGTGAATGAATCCACCAGTGATCAAAGAAGTAGACAGTAAGGAAATAAAAGTTTATTGAATTAAATATATATGTATTGGTTCACACACAATTAACGTGATGTCAATGGAGAAATGATGAAGTTCCCACACCATTTAGTAGGAATGACAGCCAGAGAGCGTAGGTTCAGAAAGGGTGTTTGAAGAACGAATCAAGTCTCGACTAAAGCAATTTCTGTAGTTTCAAGAGCTAATGTTATCAAAATTAGACCACAGATACTAAAGGTGGAGGCACAATGATTATCCTTTGTGGAAATGACAGGTATGAAATTGGGATTAAATTGCTATCAAAATCTTTTATGGAGAGTGCTGTCATGCGCTTGGTGAAAGGCGCACATATAGGTTTGCAAATCTGAATCCAAACAGTTGTATAATTTGCCAATTGAGTTTAAGATCATGTAAAGAGATATAAGTTGTTAAAGACACACTCTTTAATAAAATTCAAGTCATATATGAATGATGTTTATTTGGTTGGATATATATGAGCACTCAAATGGTTGAGTCATTGGGTTGAATTAAAAGTTTGGGAATTTGGGTTGAATCCAAGTCGGGTTGATTAGAATGAAATTGTGAGTTATGATATGTTGAAAAGTTTCAGCATGCAAATGGTATAGTTGTGAATTTTCCAGGAATTTAAAAGAGGAAGCTTCCACATGAAGTTTCTAATTTTGGATTGAAAAGTTAAGATTGCCAGATTTGAGTTTTATTGGGACAATAGTTGAGATGCATTCTTATATGCATGGATAATGAAGATCCTGGGTATTGCAGGCCCTGCCTACATCATTTTTGGTATCAGAGCCGGAATGCTCTGTTGAAATGTTTATTTTCTAAATGATGACAAGAAGGTTTTGTTGAACTGAAATGTATTTTTGAATGTGTGTTGAATGACTAAAAGGAAGATCAGATTTTTAAATCTGATATGCAAGCTACACAATTGCAGTGAACATGATTGCAGAAGTGAAAGGGGACAAGATCATGCAAGATCTTACAGGTGAGATGATTTTCTGAATTGAAATTTGTGATTGAAGTTTATGGTTGCAGAGAAGATGGCAGTGAACCTGACATTCAGTTAAAGGTTGGATAAGGAGGACAACTGAAGTGTCCTGAAGAAGAAGGTGAGTTGAAGAAAGAGATAGCCTAGAGAGTGAGCAGAGGAGAGTGCTCAAAGGGTTCCAGAGGCAGTGAACCAAGTACTTACCAAAAGACTGAGTGAGGAGAGCTTGGTGAGGTAAGGGGCAGCAAGGGAGATTGCTGTCGAAGAGGCTAGTGCAACTCGTGATGAGTGAGAAACTCATGGAGAAGATGATCATGGAGGATCAGAGAAGAGGTTCAGAGGAATTCCACAGAGGTAAGATGACTGATGAAGTCAGAGAAAGAGAGATTAATGAAAGTGCAATTGCAGGTACTAGAAGAATGGCTGCAAGAGCAGGAAGATCAGAATAGAAAATGGATCTTTCCACTGAAGGGAAAGAGAGTGATTTGGCGACAATTGCAGGTGAAGTTGAGGCAAATTGTGATTGCCTTATTGAAAAGGGAACTTAGAGGTCTTGAACCAGAGTTGGAATTTGAAGATTCCACATGCAGATTTGTTCAGAGGGGAGTGCTTGAGGAAGCAGTCAAGACTGAAAAGTCTTGTGGTTTTAAAACTAATGAGTTGTGTATGTTTGCAGGTACAATACAGGGAGATGAGAAAGCTTTAGAGTTTGTTCAAGAAGGGTTGAATCTGAAGACTGTTCAGATCGATGCTGAGATAGCAAGATCTCAGAAGGGAATGAAGACAGAGGAAGCAGAAAATGATGCTTTTGCTGTTACAGTACAAGAGAAAATTCTTGTGAATGTTGAAGAAGAGAAGCAGTCTGAAGCACAGATAAGGGAAGTAACAGCTGATACTGTTGAACATTTTATGCAAACTGAAAGTTTATGTATGAATGCAGGCGATGATGATATGATTCAGCAATGCTACAGAGAAATTGCATTGTTGGAATATTTGTTGATAAATTCAGAGTATGATAGAAAGATTGCAGCAGACGAAAGAGTTCAGTACAGTGAACGAGAGCAGAACGACATCTTGGAGACAGATGGAAAGAAGGCGAGACTAGCTGATAGTCTCATGGTGAATGCAAATCAGCATACTGATATGCTGAGAAGGAACTCAGAGCAGCATACGGAAGTGTTGCCAGGGAAAGCTGAGGAGAAAGCCAGTAAAGATTTTCTGAGTCCTGAAGAAGACTTAGAGTTGCGGATGACTAAATCTACAAGTGAGACCATTGGGTCTTGTGATTTTGATGCTGACAATTTGATTGTGTTTACAGGTGAGAAAGAAGACAGTCCATCATTTGGAATTGTCTTGGAAGAAGAAGAATTGTTGTAGGTAGAAGATGAGACCATCATGTCTCATATGCAGAGGCTTGTTACCATGGGTGACAAGGAAAAGTTGGCTTGTCTGTATAGCCAAGAGAAGACTGGTGTATGAAATTTTGGAGCTGCTACAGTGTTAGAAGATGAGACTACAGTGTTTGAAGAACTTGATTTGATTGCCAGAATCAATCAAGATGATGATGGCCAATTACTGAAGATTTTCGAAGGGGAAGATGGAGATTATGCTGGAGTTAATTTGCAGCATGTTGATGAAATGCTGAAATGTTTGCTGGAGACATTTGAACCAGAGAAAAAAGTTGCAAATGAAATTGCAGATGATGAGAAAAGGAATGTTGCAGAGGGACAGGAAGTTTGGGAGATAGCAACATCCATAGTGATAGCTAGAGCAACATGTTTTATTGAATATGCTGGAAACAATCAGCAGACAGAGGATATACTGGACAGGGAAATTGAGTTGATAAGGAGGTTAATGATGAAAATGCCTCAGAGAAAGACAGTAGCAAGAAAGAAAAGGAGTGACAACAAGAGGAAGATAGTAGCAGATCTTGAAGGCAAAGCAAGTGGAGCATTACATCACAAAATATGGAAACCTGGAGGACAACAACAAATAGCAACAACAGTAAAGCAATTGACAAGCAAGGAGAGATTACAAAATAAAATTTGGGATCCAGGAGGAAATAATTATCCAGACTTATGACCAGGTGGTCATGAATTTGCTTACATGGGGAGTCTGATGCAGGAGCATCAAGGGAATTTTTTTTATTTGTAAATATGTTAGAAAAGGGTGTGTGACAATTTTTAAATATTTTATTAATTAATTTGTTATTTTAAATAAAATAGGAGAAAGTGAGGATTTTGTAAATATCCTTTTATTAATTAAAAGGATATGGGAGAATTTGGTTAGTTAAGGATATAAAGGGATAAGATTCTAGATAATAGGATTTGTTGAGATATTTTAGTGGTATTGAGATATTAAGGGGATTGAGCATTTAATTAGATCATTTTTAAATTTGTATAAATTCATCAAGCCTCAAAGGCATAGTGGGGGATAGAGAATGTGAGTGAGTGTGAGAAGTGAGCAAGGGTTCTCCTTGGAAGCCTTCGGGCAGTTTGTAGAGGGCCTAAATGTTGAATATCCGACCAAAGAACAAGAGTTGTAAGTCATTGTTTTGTTTCAGATTATATATTGATTGAATTATGCACATGTGAATTGGATGATTGATAAATTAGTTTTGATCTTCATTGGACCGATGCTATTAAAGTTGTTGGAATTGTTCCCATATTTAAAGAGCTCATAACTTGTTGTATCGATTATTGAATGATCGACTTCATAGAAGGAAAATTAAAAATCGTTGGAATGAAATTGCTGATACAAGGGTATATAATTTGTTGTATCGATCACTGGAGTGATCGATCTCATATAAGAAAATTCAATCGAATTTCATATTATGAAATTGAAGTGGTAGATGCCATTGATTGATTGGCATTACAGGGATCGAAGTTAAGAAAGTGCGTTGAGTACATATCTGAGGAAGTAAATGAGTCTGCGCAAATAACAAATTCATCCATAAATTAATAGCAGTACACAAGGAGCGACGGAGAATTAATGATTTAATTTTCTGGAATGCATAGGTTAGATGTGTTACTGGAACATCGTGGCATACAAAAATATGTTATAATTATCAAATAATGTGCAGCTACAGGAGAACAGCAAGTTCTGGAATTTAGATCGCGTCCATAAGTGATTAAGGAATGCGGATCAAGGAGGAAGTAGCGGTCCAATTAAATGAAGGTAATGTACAGAGTTTGGTTTAAAACTTTATCTATTTTGATAACAGTGAAATGATATGCCATAGGTGCGGTCCAGCAATTGAAGGTTTGAAATGAAACGATGGAATTCAAAGCACAGAAATCAAATGCGTACTTTCCAAAGGAGAAATCGATGGCATAAAACAATTTTGATGTGTGAAATCAAAGGCAGAATTGTGTAATAAATAGTCGTGGAATGGAATCCACTCATGATCAAAGGCGCAGAGATACAAGTAAGTGAAATAACGTTTGATTGAATTAAATAGATACGTATTGGTTCAATACGCTATTAACGTGGATGCTGAATGGAGAAACGATGAAGTTCCCACACCATTTAGTGAGAATAATAAAAGCGCAGAGAGTCAGAGTCTGTGTGCGTGTTTGAAGAACGAATCAGGTTCTTGATCAAAGCAACCTTGTAAAGCTGAAGAGCGAATGCATTCAGAAATTATAATTTGCCAGATTACTAAAGGTGGAGGCACAATGATTATCCTTTGTGGAAATGACAGGTATGAAATTGGGATTAAATTGCTATCAAAATCTTTTATGGAGAGTGCTGTCATGCGCTTGGTGAAAGGTGCACATATAGGTTTGCAAATCTGAATCCAAACAGTGGTATAATTTGCCAATTGAGTTTAAGATCATGTACAGAGATATAAGTTGTTAAAGGCACACTCTTTAATAAAATTCAAGTCATATATGAATGATGTTTATTTGGTTGGATATATATGAGCACTCAAATGGTTGAGTCATTGGGTTGAATTAAAAGTTTGGGAATTTGGGTTGAATCCAAGTCGGGTTGATTAGAATGAAATTGTGAGTTATGATATGTTGAAAAGTTTCAGCATGCAAATGGTATAGTTGTGAATTTGCCAGGAATTTAAAAGAGGAAGCTTCCACATGAAGTTTCTAATTTTGGATTGAAAAGTTGAGATTGCCAGATTTGAGTTTTATTGGGGCAATAGTTGAGATGCATTCTTATATGCATGGATAATGAAGATCCTGGGTATTGCAGGTCCTGCCTGCATCATATATATTTGATGATAATAATATTTTTTTTTTTTGGAAAATAAGAATAAGTTGGAACTAAATGGATTTGGTGAATTGAATAGAGATTTAACACATTAGGGCACATTAAGTGAAGGGGCGCTAGTGTTCCTTACCTCTAAATGTAGTATAGTGTGATGCATCAATATAAAAAGCCCTGCACCTACTTAGAATTTTTAGTTCAAAATTTTAGTCGTTAATATATATATATATATATATATATATATATACTAGTGAAACAATATATTATAAAATGTATTTATTTTTGATGAAAAAAAATGATGATCTACTATAAAACACTATAAAACATAAGAGTATTAAAGGGAAATAATGAGCCTAAAGGAATGTGGAGGTACAAAATAGAGAACATGAAGGAGGTGTATAGGTACAAAATAGAGAGCTTGAAATAGATGTGGATGTACTTGGAAATGATGGGGAAATGAGAGATGTAGAGGAACTTGCTAATGAGAATATTGACCACACAAATGAAGTCATCCTTTTAATATTTTAATTTTTTTCAATGTACATGTCATGTTCAAATCAAAAATTAAAAATGTATATATTTTTTTATGTAGGGAAAACATCTTACCTACAAAGATCTTACCACATGTATAAAAACATGGACATTAATAAGAAGTTGCAATAAATTGTCTTTGATGATAATTTTCTAGATAATATAGAATCAACTAAAATTGAAGAAATGACGCCACTAATTCATGAATGAATAGTTCAAGATAAAGTAAATTAGGTGATCAAAAATCTTTTTCAAGGTATATCTATCATAGCCCAAGCTTAACTCTTAAATATATTTTGAAAGCACAAATATCTAAGAAATATAGTTCAATTATTGGGCATTAGAAATTCCAAAGAGGTGAAGGTAAATGGGTTAGTATAAAGAGATATGACATCAACCCCTGGAAAAATTGTAAAATATCAATCTCAATATGGCATAAGTGCTAGTAGGTAATTATTGACAGGTGTTGTTGGAAAAAGAACTACATCAGATCGGTTGATGTCAATGAAAACAATAATGTACAAAACATTAAGCAAAATTTTATGGAGGCATTAAAAAATTAGGATTCGATAACATGAGAATGATGGACTTGCATGTTGGGCTAATATATGTAGTAAACCTTATCAAGATAGAAAGCAAAAGTTTATGGAGGCATTAAAAAATTAGGATTCAATAACATGAGAATGATGGACTTGCATGTTGGGCTAATATATGTAGGAAACCTTATCAAGATAGACTTTCGTATAATGTGAGCAACAATGTGGAAAAGTTTTGGTATTGGAATTTCCATGTGTCGCCAAATAAGAGAAATATCATGAGACATTGTATATCTAGATGGGTGTATTGAGATCATTTCCCCTTTCAGTGACTCTTATTATTAAAGAACATTTCTTACTACATAATATGTATAACTTGTATTTAGACTTATCAAAATAAAAAACCGTGCTGAATCTTATGACAGTGAGGACAATATAAGCAGTCCATTGATACAACTACCACATACTATCAATAGGAAAAAGGGTTTTCCTCTGAAGCGATCTATGCATCTTCGTCATGCAAATTGAATCTCAACACTAAGGAGTCATCCTAAGATAAAAGGTCATCATAGTAAATTTGATGTTCCAAAACCACCAATCACTTAATTATATTTCTCTAAATATCACCAATTGGACAATAGTCACCATATGGTAACGCTTGGGGGGAATGTGTGATCATATCATAGTATAGTTGTATATACAACAACTTATCCAAATGATATAAAAAAATTCAAATATTAATTTAAATAAATAAATTTATATTGGAAATTTAAATAAATATCACATATTTTTAAAAAAATCATTATTAATTTGTTTTTTTATATAATAATAAATACTACTCATGAATAATAAAACAGTTGTAACATAAATAATATATAACAAAAAAAACCATGTATTTTTGGAATAATAAAATAGTTGTATCAAAAATAATATAGAACAAGAAAAACTATGTATATTTGGATGTATGAAAATTTAGATACATTTTATTAAGTAAAATTTTAAAAGAATAATGGTTATAAACAATCAAAAATAATTTTATTAAATAGTTAGTTTAGATATATATTATTTATCAAAGGGATCAATTCTTTTTTCATTGTTGGTAGATCCAGAGTTAATATTGATCCAGGCCATCTTAATTTCCCCCTTTAAATAAACCATATTCCACATGAATACCATGGGTCAATATCATGGGTTGTTTTTATTTTATTACCTAAATTCAATTTAACTTATTAAAAAGAAAAAAACATATATAAAACTATTTACATTTACATATAAAAATATAACAAACTTTTAATAACAACATTTTAACTTAAAAGTCACCAAAACTTAAATTCAATCTAACTTATTAAAAAGAAAAAGAAAAAACTAACATTATAAAATATATATATATATATATATACTTGTGAATCTAATGACCTAAAACATTTCAATCATCTCATTTGATCCAATGACTTAGACATGAACACAATGACAACTAGGGGAATTTTTTTCAAATAAAAATACCTTACAACATAATAAAATATAAGTATTTTTGTTTTTATAAAATATTACGAAAATATAATCCTATCCCATAAAATATGAGATAAAATATTTTGAAGCAATAATACTTTGATGTAATTTTATTGTTAAAATCTACATATATTTAAAAATTATAAAAAATATACATATTATAAAAAGTGATAAAATAATCCTACTACCTATGTATGTTATGGTTCCAACTTCTATGTTATGTTTCAACTACTAATATCAATGATGTTATATTTCAATTGTTAGAGATAACATTGATGATGTTATCCAAGATGACGCCTCTCGAAAAGTAAGAAAAAACTATTAAAAAATTATAAATAAGACAAAACCATTTAAAAACTAGTAAATAATTGACTAGGTGATTGGCACAATGAAATGCTATTTCTTTTAATAAAATTCAAATATGAAAGAGACATTTTGGATTCTTATTGAACCAAAAACAAATCTTACCAAAATTAAAGACTAAAACCACTAAATAATTGACTAAACAACTAAGTGATTAGTATGATAAAATGTTATCTCTTTTAATAAGATTCAAATATGAAAGAGAGACATTTTGGCCTTTTACCTTGGCCAAAAACAATTCTCACCAAAACATTCAAATATGAAAGAGAGACATTTTGGCTTCTTACTTTCACAAAAACAATGTAGTAGCATGAAAAACATGTAAATTCTGGCAAGATTTTAATAAAAAATATTTTTGTAAATAAATCTCACCAAAACTAAAAGACTAAAATCACTAAATAATTGACTAAACAACTAAATGATTAGCACAATAAAATGTTATATCTTTTAATAAAATTCAAATATGAAAGAGAGACATTTTGGCCTCTTACCTTCCCCAAAAACAATCAACACAAAAACTAAAAGACTAAAACCACTAAATAATTGACTAAACAACTAAATGATTAGCACAATAAAATGTTATATCTTTTAATAAAATTCAAATATGAAAGAGAGACATTTTGGCCTTTTACCTTTCCCAAAAACAATCAACACCAAAACATTCAAATATGAAAGAGAGACATTTTGGCTTCTTACCTTCACCAAAAACAATGTAGTCCGCTGACTAGTTTGCTTTTTGGTCATGAAAATTCTAGCAAGATTTTAATATTTTTTTTTTTTTAAATCTAGTTATAGCTATCAAACTTTAAGATTTTGAATGCCCTTAAAATTTTGATGCTGCCAAAATTTCAACCACTTTTAATCCTCTACAACTCCAAAAACAATCCTCACCAAAACGAGCCAGAAGATTTGACTAGCCTTGACTCTTACCCACCACCTTACACAGGGGTTTTGGGTCTCTCCGACAGCTCGTGTGGAGATTCATGATGGGTTTAGAATACCCCTGCTAAAAAGTCTCCACTATATCTAGAACCAATCCGTCACCGAACATTTCCAATTGCCTTGGATCCGACGGGCCAGGCCTAGGGAATCGTTGTGAAGAGTTATGCCATCACCACACACATAAGAAGCGTGCACATTGCTTCAAGGACAATACCTTTGTCCTATGTGCTATTTCTTAATGCTGAAATTTGCAAAATCAACCTGAGGATTGAACCTCCACACGCGTAGCAATAGCATCCACAGGGGTCTAGTCACGGACGATGATAAGCGGGGTGGTTCAGTGCAACTAGCTCGACATTTACTTATGAAGGCTCGTAGTAGTTATTATAATTTAATATAAGGACAGGACGGATCGAATGTAAGGATTCGAGCTACATATACAGATATTTTTTTTGTTTTAGTTTACCAGAAGGGGAGCTGGGGTAGCTGTGGGATCTTGAAGCCCAGCTGAGAAAGGTATCTTGATATCTTGAGGTTTGTATATTGTAGGAGAGTCATGGAAGCTGTGTCTCAAATGTGGGTTGCTATGGCGAGCTGGTTCACTCCCACAATGCTGTTTTTGTTTTTGAATGCTGTGATTGGAACCATTGTTATTACTTCTGGAATGCGTCAGAGTAATAACACCAACACCAGCAACAAGGACTTGAGAAGAAACCCATCTCTGTTAGCCAGACTGAGCAGCTATAGTTTTTATAGAGGTAAGGTTGAGGAGGTAGTTGAATTTGAAAACAGGGCAGAAGAAGAAAGAGGGAAAATGGCAGATAATGTTGTATCAGAAGAAGAGAAAATGCCGGATAATGTTGTATCAGAGGAAGAGAAAATGCCAGCTAATGTTATGGTTGAAGAAGAAAAAGCAATGGTGAAAATAGCAGAGGAAAGGAAACCCAAAGTGGAAGCTAAGAGCGGTGGGGCTTCTCAGAAAACCCAAAAGAAAAAAATAGCTAATGGGTTGGGCAGAAGCAAATCTGACACACCCCCTACTGGAGATCTCCGAGCTCCTCCTCTGCCACGGCAGCTCAAGAAATCCGGGACTTTTGACTCCCCTTTCAGTCATTTTGACAGCCAGGCCCTTACAGTCTTGGAAGCTACCTCTGAAGTTGTGCACACTGTGGATTCGGATGACAATGGCCCTGAAGATACTGAAGAAGTGAATGCCAAGGCCGACGACTTCATCAACAAGTTCAAGCAGCAGCTCAAGTTGCAGCGGCTCGAGTCCTTCATGCGCTATAAGGAGATGATCAACCGGGGCAAATAGTATGCTCAGATGCATTGCATTGCATTGCACTGCATTTGCATTTTGCCAAACAGGTTTTTATTTATCTTTTTAATGTTTTGGGCATCTTTTGTTTCCTGGAAAAAAAGTAGAACTGGTATACTGTCTCTGAAATTTGCAGATTTACAGGAGCTTTCGATTCAAGTCGCTTAGATTCCAGTTGGCATGCTCCTATGAATCCTCGCTTTATTTCTCTCTTTTTCTGTAAAAAAATCATCGGATCTTTCACGGCTTAGATCTCTCTGCTACGTTATATTTTTCGAACACTGAACGTTATATTTTTATAAATAACAAGTGGATGTTGTAATTCATATTTCTGTAATGAGAAGTTTCTTGTCTCAGCGTTTTTGCTTTAATTATGTTGACAGGTTAGTTACCCAGATGCAAAGCAAAAAAAAAAATGACCACACGGTACTAATATAAGCTTACTGTTAGGTTTTGTGATGGTAATATAAACCTGGACGTTCATATTTTTCACTAAAGTTCGTTTCCCCAAATCCCTGTTTGCAGTGCTGTTGTTTTCCATTAAAGCTCAAATCCCCCAGATCCATGTTTGCAGTGGGTGTTGTTGACAGGTTGCTACCCAGATGCAAATAAAAAATATACCACATTTCTACTAATAAAGCAGCCTTGCTGTTGGGTTTTGTTATGATAACATAAATTAGGGTGTTGTATTTTTGACTAAAGTTCAAATCTCTCAAACACGTGTTTGCACTGGGTGTTGGCAGCCATTGAGCTGTCCAGCCTACTTAGGGAGGGGTATGCCACTGGTGCCTATTTTAATAAGTAGTATATACTGGCTACCTCCAATAGAATCTTAGAAGAAGATAATGCTTAACTATAATAGTAATAAGAAGCAGCAGCTAGCAGGTCTGTCAAAGCCGGTCCTATTATAGCTCTCACCAGCCTTCAATTTTCAGAATACGTGGCCTGAAGCCTTACCTGCAAAAGGGCCATTTGGATGCACTCAGTGTGGATGTAAAGTAGCATCTTGAGAAAAAGAGGAAAGGAGAAATAGATGATATTAAGGAAGCATCTTAAACCAGATGATTACATATTTCCTCTTTAAGAGTTTTGTAAACTGGCTACATTTCATTGTAACGCTGAAATGTAATGTGCTTCCAACTTGGAGAAGGCCAAAAGCAAGCAGAATCTTGATCTTTTATCTAAGCATCTTAAATTTTACACATTGGCTCCATCAGAGCCTCCTTGATTAGTTGGGACATTTGTCCAAATTGTAAGGCTCCACCAGAGTCTCCTTTATCAGTTGGGACATTTGTCTAAGTTGTAAGGCTCCATCAGAGTCTCCTTGATTAGTTGGGACATTTGTCCAATTTGTAAGCCTTGGACACCAGAGTCTCCTTGATTAGTAAAGACATTTTTCCAAGCAGTAAGGTCACTGTTTAGGAAGCATCTTAAAATACTTCACATTGCTTCCATCAGAATGTCTCCTTGTTTAGGTGGGACATTGGTCCAAGTAATAACATATCAAAAAAAGAAGATATGCTGACACATTCCTCCTTGCAGGAGGATAAATTAATAGACCCAAATGACTATAACCATGAGAGGCCAGCAGGGTCTGTCAAAGCAAGGTCCTATCTTAAAAACACAGATGATATTAAGGAATAATCTTAAACGGGACTATTACATATTTTCTCATTAAGGGATTTTTAGAGTTTAAGCTCACTACATTTCTTAGTGTTGTGTTAAGTTTTACAGACTTCAACCATAAGCCTAATTTGATTGAAATTTTGATTGTAAATTTCAGAAAATTGGAAATTTGAGAGTTATTTTCACTTATATCTATCAAATTTCTGGAATATTCTAAAATGTACAATTAATATAAAATAAAATAAAAATATTAAAATACTTTGAGATGCTATCAGGTATTTAGATAATATTCATCATAAAATATTCACATAAAAATTCATAATACTCGAAAAAAATAATAATAAATAACATATTTTAGGTATTTAATTTCTTTAAATATTGAATAAATTAAAAATTAATATAAATTATAATACTTCGATTTAAAAATTACTCAAACATCTTTAAAAACAAAGTTTATATTAAAAAGGCATCTTAAATTAAATTAAGTCATACCTACTTCTTTAGTAAATTGTTTTTGAGAATCTTGTAAACCCATCACATTTTATTGCGATGCTCCTACATTAAAAACACTTACGAGAGAATCCTGAAAAGAAAAGCAGACAATATTAAAGGAGCATCTCAATTTGAGAAAAGGACATCCTGAAAAATGTAGGCAGACAATATTAAAGGAGCATCTCAATTTCTGAAAAAGGTATTTTAAAAGAAACATTTTGAAATAGAAATGATATTAAGAGAGTATCTTTTTAGGAAAAAATTAAAGAAAAAAGAAAAAAAGGACTAGCTTTTGATCACATTTCATTGCAACGCTTTTAACTTTGGGGGAGAGCACGCTTAAGGAAGCATTTTTGGACGCTTCCATTTAATTTTTAATATTTTTTTTTTTTTTGAATTTCGTAGGGCCTTCTATTTTCTATTTATATTGACCAAGCAGGTTACAGAAATATAAAAACGGTCGATGGCCTTAACTTGCCCGGAGGAAACCAGGTCTGTTGGCCATCTCAGTGCATTGAAAGCAAACCAAAATTGGAAAGTTTTCATCAGTCTGTGTGTATCATCTGCTAGCTATTCTATATCATACTGTTCTACTTGCAGAAAATAAAAACTAAGTTTATACAAAATTATATATTTCATAAGCCATCATAAAAGGAACCATTAATATTTTTAATTGATAGGATATTTTTAAAAAGTTAAAAATGATTGTTTTTTATAAGTAATTTGTTAAAATAATGTAGGTTAGATTCAAGAAAATATATCTTAGAATTAGAAAAACCAGAAGGGAACTTTCAAAAAAAATCTTCAGCTTGGGGAAGGGCACTCTTAAGGAACCTATATTTAAAAACAGAGAATATTAACAAAGTATGATTAAGAGAAAAACACAGATAAGTACTTATTTTTCAATGAAGAATCTTTTGAGAATCTGGTAAGCTCGTTATATTTCATTATATTGCTGTAAGACGTCTGGTGATGATTATATTGTTATAAGATGTACAGCGATGATTGAAAGTGATGTGTCAAAAGAAAAACAAATCCTGTGCACATAAATTATAGAGTACGCCAAATTGTAAAAAATATTTGTCACGCGAGACAAGGAGAG
This sequence comes from Pinus albicaulis, assembly GCA_034641835.2. Taxonomy (NCBI): domain Eukaryota; kingdom Viridiplantae; phylum Streptophyta; class Pinopsida; order Pinales; family Pinaceae; genus Pinus; species Pinus albicaulis. The sequence continues at coordinate 1,112,109,534 of CM076582.1, forward strand.
TAGCTAATTATGGAGATTCGTAGATAAAGAGAGGGCACGCGATGATAGGGAAATGCACTCTACAATTATAAAAAAAAGACGCTGGTCCGCTATTCATAGTAATGTGGATATAATCCACTCTCCATTTGAGCTCACACGCAGGGGAGGATTCAATCATAAAAAACAGACGATATTAAGGAATCATCTTACACCTGATGACTACATATTTCCTCACTATAAAACAAATACGTTGGTCAGGTGATCCAGGAAAAGCGAGAATCATTGATTCTCTATCCTGAGCTCTAAGGGGGGGAGGGATTCGATTTATCTCATTACAAATACTAGAATAATCAGCTTAGATTTATCTTAATTCTAGATCTAAAAAGTTCCTAGAGAGATCAAATATCTAGAGGTGCAAATCTATTCTTCTTTAGGGATATCCGAAGTTAAGATTAGACTAAGCTTGGTATATAATTAGATGTTGATTTATAATGATATTCGATATGTTTTTATATATTTATCATATATCTTTATATCTCTTTTGTATTTATTTATTTATTTACCGTACTTTTTTATAAATATGATATTTCGTCCAGTAGTATTTGACCTATAAGCTTCACTTAAATAAAACCTCTTTTTTCAATTTTTGTAAATTTAAAGAAGTTTATGGAGTAAATATAAGAAAAGGTTTTATTTATTTATCATATCTTTGGAGTAAGTATAAAAAGAGGGTTTTATTTATTTACCATACCTCTAGTTTATTTTTAAATAGGAGAGAAATTATATCAAGAAGTTATATATAATATAAAGAATCAAGTTATATATTATTATTAAGATTCAAGTTAATGTTTTGGTCTAACATCAGTGAAATTATTTTATTAATTTTTTAGAAAATGATATACTTAATTTTTAAATTTAGGGTTTAATTATTATTTGAGGATGTGACATTCTTGCACATCTGGGTCATACTGAGCTGTAGATTGCGTCTTTCGGGACAAAAAAAACCATCTTCAACTTGGAGAGGAACCCATTTAAAATAAACATCAAAAAAATTTAGATGATTTGTAAAAAACATATTTAGAAAATAAAAAACAGATGATTGCATAATTTCTCATTGTTAAGAAACCATGAGAGAAGGGTCCCTTAAAAGGAAACATCTCAAAAAAATGAGATGATATTAAGAAAGCATAGTTAGGAAAAAAAAAACCAGATGATTACATAATTCCTCCTTGAGGGATATTTTGAGAATCCTTCTACCTTTGCTTATAAGGTTATAAGTTATAACACTCCCAGCTTGGAAAGAGCTTTTTAAAAAACAGATGATATGGGGGAGGCATCTTTAAAAAAAATGATATTAGAAAAGCATTTTTGCAAAGCAAGGAATTTTTGAAAAGCATTGTAATACTCCCAGATTGAGGAAGGCACTTTCTAAGGTGTTGTAAGATGCACCTGGAAGTCTATATCATGTCAAAAAGAAAAACAAATTAGGTGCACATTGCCTTATGACAAGCGGCCATTGTTCTATGCTGGCATCACACCTACCTATATAGGTGAATTTTGGGTTTTTCAGGGATTTATGCAAACGTTTTGGGTTTAATTAGAATCAATGGTATTTTTTCTATGCAAAATAGATGATGACAATGACTAATGGCATAGAAAAACCTTTGAACCTGAGTCCCATGATTGATTCATCCTTTGCATTCCTGTTTGAACACAGACCAACTTACAGCTTAAGTACTTTATACTGCCACGTGAGGTTGATTGCATCTTGCCTTCACAAGAGCAGGCATAATAATATCTTTTTACAGATTCTCTCAGGTCCTATTTAGTAGGAGAGCAGAACTTTGATTCCATGTGGCCACATACTGATGCTAGCTAGTAGCATGCTTGGAAAGTGAGTACAAATCAATGCTATTGGCCCTATTAGTAGATTAGAAGAAATATAATTACATATTGCCAATTGGCCACCCTACCCTTGCTGGTAGGGGATAATTAAAGATCGTATGCATTTGATTGCATTAGAAGTCTTTTTGTCAAGGGGCTACCCTAATCCTAGATAGTGGCATAAATTAGACTAATTGCATTCTCATAGATGAGAAGTGTCTTGCAGAGTGATGACATTGTTTCTCGTAAGTTGATTTATAGACAATAAATGGTTATATATTGTATCTAAATGTCCCTCTTTCTTGATCATTATGTCAACCACTTGTCTACGGAGTAAGGACATCCATTGGATATGTCTGTCAAGAAACGATCAAAACTTACTTCCAATATGGTCTCAACATCTTACAACGATGATTCATGAAACAGTAGTCCTAGCTCTACATTCCTCAAATCCTTCTTATATCCCAACTGCCTTAACTTCCAAATGGGATTGACTTCTCCGTGAAAAAGAAAATGATCTATACTTAGGGGACAAGGATTGTGATATAGTAGTATTATTAGTTAACTTATTAGCTTACAGGGCTCTGGGATCTGCAAAAATTATTTTCCGAGAAAGATGGTTCTTCACTTTTATATATTGTGAGGCTGAACATGATGCTCTGCATTCTGTTTAGATGTTGACTTGCCTTCTTTCTGGAGATTGGTTCCTGGAGAAGATCAGTCATTTACATACAACCCTTTTGCTATTTATGTTTGAATACTGATGTTCATTGTTGTGAACCAGTCCCCCTGATGTTGTAAAGTCACCGTGATTCTTTTCACTATTAATTGTATGTGTGCGGCGGGGAGTACTGAACTTCCAATTAGGCATATTTATCTGAATGCTGATATCCACTTGATCTGTTTCATGCGCTTTCCCTAAGATTTGTCACGATGAATGATATTTAAAGGATCCTTTGGAGTGGATCCTAAGGGGTTGTTAGTTCTTTGATCATAGGTGCCATGACCAGGCAAGCATGCTGTTATTCTTTTTTCTTTTATGGGTGGCAGGGGAGTTTGTGTGCAATATGGGCCGAGTGTAGCAATATTTCGTGTGTTTGGTTTATGGATCATCTTCAGAAGTTGATGCTCTATTCTTTATTGGCTTTGTCGAAATTATATTTACATGAAAGTGTCATTTCAGCAATGGCTTCAAAATTTTGACATGGCCTTTTTATTTGGCACTGAATTTGAAGTATGAGCAAAACAAAGCTTTTCAGACTCCAGTCTACTTAATTTATCAACAGCTGATGAAAAATCCAATCACATCTCTTATTTTCTGGTTCCTGATGGAGTGAGATGCAATTTGATGAAAATTATGGATGGAAATAAGCTTGGTTGATGTTGAGTTTGCAAATGGTGTGTCACACACTGAAAGGCAATAAATGACTAGATTCAAGTTTGTGTGGAGATTCTCATTTTGGATTTTTTCTTTTCATACAAGTCAATTAGAACCAGATGAAACCTACATTAATTTGATATTGGCAATTAAGCATCCTCTTCTCTGGTTAGTGTGAGCTTGTGTTTTACAGGATCCTCCATTATGTTTTGTTAGTGTCCATCATAGTAAGATTTCTGTAGCATTTTAATGAAGTTGCCATGGTGAAGATCAAAGGTGATAATCTAGTTTTCCCAATCTAATGACTACTCTGCAGAGTGATGTCACTTACTGTGAGTTTGGGCCTACTTTGGAGATTGTTTTCTTATCACAAGCAGCCATGACCCGCAGGAACTGTGAACCACTAGAACTCATGCATTTGGATGCAACTATTGGTAACTGATTGAGGCTTATTTAAGTTGGTTTTAATTTTATTTATCAATCGTTAGTGCTTACTCTGGTTTGATATAAAATGAGGCATATAGAATCAATTGCCTACAAGTCTAGAGTTGAAATTGTCCACAGTATAGGGCCGAATGCATTCTACTTTTGTAGTTCTTGTTATTCATTGTTCTACTGTTGATGTACTCTGTTCCTCTCAGTAACTAAAAGCTTGTAATTAGATGTTATGAACCTCAATGGATGGATATGCTTTGAACGTTCTTTAGATTTGTATTTATCAAAACTTTTCCGGACTCCGACAAATTCTTACAGAGATCACATAAGAAGTTAGAACCACTTTGTAAAATTGTATATTCAATTAGTAAGTCTGCCCGACTTAAGTGTTACATAGAGCTGTGCTAGGAATTAGTATGTATAAAGATTTCTAATTTTTTCGAACAGACAAACAAATTGACAAGAAAAGGGTTTTATTTATTTATTTTGGAAATGTGTTTACTCCACCTCTAATCTTATCTAATCTTATCTGTGGATAATAAATAATGTGATCTATTTTGATTTTGCATTTATTTCTAGATGTTTGATTGATTTGGAGTTAAAATAGATTTAGGTTGGTTTAATTTCTATCCACATAAATATCACGAGTCAATTTGTTATTTTTATTTTTATTTTATTTATATAAAATGGGTCAATTCGTTATTTTTATTTTTATTTTATTTATAGTTATTTTTATTATTTTATTATTTTTGTTTACATAATATGACAGAACAAGACATTATAACATCTCTTCCCACGAGTTAATTCATTAATTTTAATTTTATTTTATTTATGGTTTATTTTATTTTTATTATTTTATTATTTTTGTTTACATAACATGAGAGAACCAGACATTACAACATCTTTTCCTTATTAAACTGTAAAGGACTTACAAGACATTATAATATCTCTTCCATATTAAACTAAAAAAAACCTGTTAATAGTGTTATACATTATATATAAAAATATATATATTTTTAATCAGTTAAATTATTATATTGAAAAAGTTATTATATACTTAAATTTTTATATTATAAGTAATAGTGACTGAAATGTCACACTTATCTATTGACAAGGTATTTGCATTGGGATAAACCCAATAGTTAAACAAGTAAAATGTTATATCAAAAAAGTTGATACCGTAATTAAATAAAAGGGATTTTATAGAGCCATCAGTTTATTATTAAACAAGTAAAATGTTATATCTAAAAAGTTGATACCATAATTAATTAAAAAAGGCTTTTATAGACAAATAAAATGTTATATCCAAAAAGTTGATACTGTAATTAAATAAAAGGGGTTTTATAGAGCCATTAGTTTATTATTAAAATGTTAGGAAAAAATGTTTTTATATTTTAAATAAAAATGATATTTTATTTTATAAAAATAATAAAATAATTTATTAAAATACATTAGTACTAATGTGATTAATCAAAATTATTAAATTTCAATTTTAACTTTTATATTAAGGCTTTAAATATTTGGATTAATTATAAAGAAAATGACAATATTTTTATAGATGCAGATTAGTTGGTATGCGTGTATATAGATTTATCAGGTTTTTGATTCAAATTTGATGGGAAGAGGTTGAGAATTAGAGTTGTTTATAAGAAATGATAAAAATTGATAGTAAATTTTGTATAATGAGAAAAAACATTAAAATTTGAAAAGTTGGAGGTTGGTATGAACTAATAATTTGACAAAATTAGGTGCTCCAGTCATTTCATGTTAGGTAATTGTTTGTCATGAAAAGTTTAAAATCACTTTTATTGAACTGTTTGGATGCTACTCAGTGAAACTAATGACCATGTTCTTTCAAATTTAACTTTTTGAGTAGTGTTAAAAATAGTTAAATCTAAATGTGTAATTTTTTTAATTAATTTTATTTAAAATTTAATTTAGATATATATATATATTTTAAATATTCAAACATTAAAATTACATAATCTTATTATTTCACGAATTTGCATTACCAAAAAATTTAGTATATTTAGATTGGTACATCAAAAATTAAGCAAACTATCACTAAGATAAAAATAAAAATAAAGATACAGGTGCTTTGTTGAATTAGATGATTACATTATATTACATGGGTGAAGCAAACTATCAATCAACAGTCATATCCCTCCCTCCTTATCCCATAAGGACATGGATGTAAACATTATCACTTAACCACACATATTTTTATTTTATTTTATTTTATTTCATCTCATTCCATATAATACATTTTATATAAAAAGTACTACTTGTCTTTTATTTAAAGCTCCTATTTAAATATTGTAAGTTATTGGAATTATTTGTCAGACTGGGTTTTCAGTCGTTATACTTTTTGACATTTATGGTAGGCAGTGCCTTTGTTTACAGTGGATCAATACATGACACTGACCCTTCATAAAGGTTCACTACAACGACATTGATATTGTGAGCCCTTTTATTACTAAATATCCATTTATCAGTTATAATATGAATATGGTTTGGGGGTGTGATAAACAATTTTTCCTGCTGTCAAATATGTATATGAAGTGTCATGGTTTGAGACGTGATTGGCCAAATTTTTCTTGCCACGTGTCACGTCGACTTCAGAAATAACGGCATTTCAAAATCATTTTTTTGATATTTTTCATTAGTGTCAACTATGAATAAGATGTTGTCGCGACGAATTCAGACTGGATGGCATTTAAAAATCAGTTTTCAGATTAATAATATTTTCGGAACTCTCTTATTGATTAAGACATAATAAAAGTTACCTGCACAGTAATTGTGGTGGGTCGGGCATGCTTTTCCCCTTGTCTGTGATTCCTTTTTATTTATTTGTCGTTTAACAATAATCGCGAAGATTCGCAATGATTGCAATGTGTGCCAACCCTGAAGAGCCCATATTATGGCTGCGTTCATCCTCAGACGTATATTGATTTGTATATAAAAACATCAAAGGCAGTTGTTTAGGAAAATATATGGTTTCATGGAATAGGGTTTTATGGTGTATTATTTTGAGTAGTGGTTTATTATGTTTGAGATTGACATATTTTGCTATTTAAAATTTGTTTTTAAATACATAAAATTTTAAATGTATTTTAGATTTTATAGATTATATAAGGTTATGTTTTTTAAAATATTTTATTTATATGGTCAAAATTGTTGAAAAGACTAAAATTTTTAATTAGGTTTTTTTGGAAAATTTGAAATTGATAGCAATAAAATATATAATTAATAAATTTATATTAATCATATATGTAGATTTGATTTCATATTTTTGTGATTCATGAAAATTGTTTTTTTTAATATATCACACCCACAATGTTTGATGGTTTACTTTCGGAACCTACTAATAAGATTTATCTTCAAAACCCTACTAATTGAGATTATTTTGAATTATTGAATGAAATAGTTGTTATTTTTTCTACCCAGATTTAAATTTGATATTTTAATAAATATTACTGTAATAACTTTGTACCTATAAATTTTAGAATTACAATATTTAATACATTTATAAATTAAAACAAATATTAAAATATATATATATATAATAAATATTTCAATATATTTTATTTTCTATCTTCACCTCACTTCATTGCATGATTAAAAAAGTTTCGTAATACAATTAAAAATAACATGATATTATAATAATACAAATATTTTCGTTGTAATAAAATAATATAAAAACTAGACAAAAAAAATTACAATATTTAATACATATATAAATTAAAGCAAATATTAAAAATTATATATATATATATATATATATATATATATATATATATATATATATAAAGTTATTTAATAAATATTTCAATATATTTTATTTTCTACATTCACCTCACCTCACTGCATTATTAATTTTTTTTTAATACAATTAAAAAAACATGATATTATAATAATACAAATATTTTCGTTATAATAAAATAATATAAAAACTAGACAACATTAAGTAATACTATAAAAAAATGTTATTATAATAAAATGTTACAATTAATGTATTCATTTATAAGAGAGTAGTATGTACACTAATTTGGACACTAGTACTTTGTTAAACCATTATTCATTATTTTTGGAATGGTGTGAGTGAGATGTATTATTAAGGCGAGTTGATTCTTCCCGTGAAAAATGAGTGACTTAATTTTAAGTATGATTTCAATGGTTAAAATAAGTGTTTATGTTATATTATAATGATTAAAATAAGTGTTTATAATGGTTTAGGTTTATATTATAATGATTAAAATAAGTGTTTATAATGGTTTATGTTATGATTATAACAATTAAAATAAGTGTTTATAATGGTTTATGCTTATATTCTAATATGAATAAAGTTTTTTATATAATATATGAGAAAATGCGAGGTAAAAGCATTAAATTAATTTAAATATATTTTTCAAATCATTGTTTATAAAAATATAAATAATATAATATAATAAAATTATATAGAATAATTAATAATTAATTAATTTATTACATTAATTTAATTATTATTTTTAATTGTGAATAGTAAAATTAAATAGAATTATATGAAATTAGAAATAAGTAAATTATTATAGTAAATTGTACATCAATACTGTTAATGTTTGTGAAATTTTGTTTTAATTATTTGGAATAATTGTGAGAATAATTTTGTAATTTTGATAGTTGATTTTCATTTTTTATTTCTCATGTGATTTAAAACTAAGTGAATGAAAATTACATCTCACACTAGTCATTTAGTTTACACCTAATGAGTTAAAAAAAAATATATAATTTACCTTTTTATATATATATATATATATATATATATATATAATTTATTAATTGTAATGTTAATTTGTGTCCACTTGCATTATCAACTCAAGGAATTTGGTACAATTAACCAATTTCCATCACCCTCTATCTCATGCTTTTTAAAAGATGTTATCTATTATCATCCCTTAATAAATTATGGTTTAAATTGTATGTTTTATATTAATTTTATAATTTGATTATGTTATATTTTTCCAAAAAAACGTTATAACATTCTCCAATCCTTTTTTTAAATGACCTTAGTGGCTTTTGTTTAATGGATATTTTACTATTTATATTTACATTGTTTTTTTTACAAGCTTTCTCAAGTCTTTGAAAGTGTAAGATGTGTAACATTATGGAGAGTTGTGTAAGATGTGTAACATTACGCAGAGTTAACAATAATGTTGAAAGATGGATAGATGATTTTAGGATGGTTGTGGCCTGTGGGTCCATCTTCATTATCCTCTTCGGCCACTTTCTCCTATACATGAATCCTCCTTTATGCAATTGTCCCAAAAACCTATTTAATTTCCTTTATGTAGGTAGACTTCAACCCATTTTTATTATGCAATTCTACATAGTTACGTGGCTAGACCTTTTCTCTATATGGCTTGGTATTTGTGTGGCTTGACCTTCTTCTTTGCATGGATTAATTTCTGCTAAACCTTACAATCTCTCAGGCTCTCCTTTAATTTGGCTTTGATAACAATTATATATGGCATCGACAACTGGGTCATATGAGCAAGAAAGGGTTTTAGAAATTGATAAATTGCACATTACTTCCAAATTTAAAATCTTTGAATTGGACTTTGTGCAAACATTGTATATTTGGAAAATGGTGGAGATAGTAGTTTAAATCATGAACTTATACTAGTAAAATCATTCTTGATTATATCCATTTAGATGTTTGGGAGGCCATACCTTATAGTTTCTTTTGGAGGATTGTCATATTTTTGTTACATTTATATATGATTTCTCTAGGAAAGTGGGTCTATATCTTGAAAAGAAAATTTGACGTGTTGAATACATTTAAAAAATTTAGAGTCATGGTAGAAAAGAGAATTGGAAATACAATCAAATATTTAATTTCGAATAATGTAGGCAAGTTCACATCTTTAGAATTCGAAAACTATTGCAAAGAAGCTGGGAATGAAAGGCACAAAACCATTGTATGCACATGAACACATGGATAAGACTCTTCTAGAAAGAGCAAGGAACATGCTTAATAATGCTAATTCACAACAATAGTTGTGGAAATAAGTTGTTACTACTTACTATCTTGTAAATCAATCACCATCAATTGCAATAGATTATAAAATGTTTTAAGAGCTATGGACAAATCATCCTTGCGATTATTCAAATTTAAACTTTTTTGGTTGTGAAACTTATGCTCATACTCCTAAAAATTAATGTTCCAAGTTTGATCCCAAATTGAAAAAGCGTGTCTTTGTTTGTGATGATGATGTAGCTAAGGGATATAGATTGTGATATTCTACCACCCATAAAATCACCATTAGCAGAGATGTAATATCTAATGAGCCTCAACTAATTAAACAAGATATTATAATAGTTGATTTGAAATAGGAACAAATGCCACCAAATCACCAAATTCAATTGGAGACTCAACCATATATATAAACTTGTAAGTAGGAAGAAGTTTCTGAGGATAAGAATATGTGAATACTAAATATATTCAAGAAAATGTGGAAATTCCACAAATAACATTGATAATATGTACAAAGGTGATAAACCCTCCTAAAAGGTATACTGATTTTGTTTCATTTATTTTTTTGGTTATTGACAATGGGAAAGCTTCTTGTTATGAGGAAGTAATAAATGACACCAAAAACACTAAATGGAAGATAACAATGAAATAAGTGATGGATACCTTGGAGAAAAATAGAACATGGGACTTGGTAGAACTTCTTAAAGATAGAAAAGTTGTTGGGTGGAAGTGGGTCTACAAATTGAAAATATGTGTTAATGGTAAAGTTGAAAGGTATAAAGCTAGATTGATCGCAAGAGGGTACTGTCAGATGGAAGGTATTGATTTCCATGAGATTTTTTTACTGATTCTTAAACTTGTATTTGTTTGTATTGTATTGGCACTAGTTGTTTTACTTTATTTAGAGTTAGAGCAATTAGATGTTAAAATAACATTTTTACGTAGAGATTTGGATGAGAAGATATGCATGGAAAAACTAGAAGGATTTGTCCAACATTGCAAAAGAATGTTAGCTTGCAAGCTTAAAAAGTCATTGTATGCCCTCAAGCAATGTCGTAGGCAATGGTACACGAAGTTTGATTCCTTCATGATGAGATAAAATTATACTAAAAGTGAGTATTATCATTGTGTTTACTTTAAAATTTTGAATGATATATTCTTTATCTTGGTGTTATACGCTGACAATATGCTTTATGCAAGTAAAAGCATGGACGAGATCAATAGGTTGAAGGATCAGATGGGCCGTATCTTTAGTATGAAGGATCTAGGAGCAACAAAAAAATTATTAGGTATAGAAATACATAGAGATAGACAAAAATGATAAGCTCAGGGTTTCACAACAAGAGTATGTTGAGAAAATACTTGTGAAATTTATAATTAATAATGTGAAACCTGTATATATTTGTTTAGCTTCCCATTTTAAGCTTTATTTAGGTTTATATTCTAGTAGTGAGGAAGAAATGGATTATGTCTTGTGTACCATATGCTACTGTAGTAGGAAGTTTGATGTATGCGATGGTGTGTACTAGACCAGATATTTGTCATGTAGTGGATGTTGTAAGCAAATGCATGGAAAATCTTGGAAGAGAGCACTGGAATCTAGTGAAATGAGTGCTTTGGTATCTTAGAGGCATATGTGATTTTTGAATCACCTTTAATGGTTGTAATGATTTCATTTGTGGTTATGTTGATTTATATTTTGCAATTGATTTAGACAAAAAATATCTTCTTTAGGTTATGTATTTACTCTTATAGGAGGATTTATTAGTTGGATGTCAAAGCTTTAAGAAACAATTGGTTTATCCACTACCAAGGCATAATATATCACTGTCTCACATGCATGCAAGGAGGAAATTTGGTTGAATGGTATTCTAGGTGACCGGTGCTATTCATTTGGCTACAAATATAATGATCCGGATTTATGCAGGAGCACAATAGAATAAACATATAACCATAAATACAAAGATGTAGCATAAATAATGCTTCATTTCATTAATATCAAAGAACTGAAATTTTCTTACAGACAGAATGTAAATAAACTAGCTAGGGCATTGGTCGCTTATCTTTGAGAAGAGATGTGGTGGCTACAGGCCTCTGAACTGTGTTACAATGAGGCTTGAGGGCCTATTTATTATTTAGAAACAATGGAAAACCCTAAACATCCAAAACCCTAACCCTAGGAGATGAAGTGCCAAAACTATGGGCCCCGTTTGTAAATTGGTGTTTCAACTTCCGGGATGTAACTTTGGCATACGATCTTTGTTTGGAATTTCTGATACCTCGTTAGAAAGATCTATCCGAGGACTGCAATTTTTGATGTGAGCGACATCGATTCATGGTCCCATGTTGCTCCCGGTTTTCCCAAAAAACGTCGTTTAGGGTCTCAAAACGACTCCTGAAGTTCAGGACCCGAAAAACTGTTAAAAATAGTAAGTCATGCCGAAACTAAAAAACTAAAAGAGACAATGGTGGGGCCCCAAGTGGAATAGGCGGGTGACCACCAATATCCACCTGGATCATTCCTCCCCCCTTAAGAAGAAATGGTCCCCATTGCGTTGAGTTCCTCCATGAGATGATGAAACTTCTGCTGAACTTGGTCCCTAGTGAACCACTTGCCTTGGTGCAGGAGTTGGCCAGCTTTGACAACCCGATACAGTTGGATCTTCCGTTGGAGAGTGTTCTTGATTTGCATGTCCATGATACAATATGTGGTGGCCTATTCCATGCAGTCTGGGTTTAACTCTATTGGTGTGAGTTGTTCTGCAATGTCAGAGGTGTCCAGAGGTGGGAAGTAGGGACAAAGGCGGTCCACATTGAATACTGGGTGCAGACCAAGGAATGATGGAATACTAAGCTCGAAGGAATTGTTCCCTACATCCTTGGTGATGGTGTAAGGCCCATATCGGAGTGGGTGAAGCTTGCGGTGAGGTCCAGTGAGGCGCTCCTTCTGCAAATGTAGCCACACTTTGTCACCCACCAGGAAGTTATGCGGCACCTGATGTTGATCATGTCATTTCTTGTACTTAGAATTGTCTCTGTCCAATATGTCATGAACCTGTTGGAGGATGTGCTGAATGCGCTCGATGAAACTGTTTGCTTTGTCAGCTTCAGACTGGACATGAGCTGAATCGGCCTCAGTAGCTGCAAATGGCATGGCTACGTCAATGGGACGTAGTGGCTGGAATCCCAATCCCACCTAAAAGGGGCTGTGGCCAGTTGAGTTGTGGAGAGCCCGATTATAACTGTGTTGTACACAGGGGAGGCTCTCATCCCATGTGCGTGGATGCTTTGAATTGTACATGCGCAGAATGTGTACAATCATCATTTTGACGACCCCTGTCTGCGCATCAGTTTGGGGATGGAAAGTTGTGGACTTGGTGAGCTTGGTGTCCAACATTGACTAGAGGCTTAACCAAAATGTGCTAAGGAACCTGCTATCCAGATCTGATATGATAAACTGTGGGATCCCAAAGTTCACCCACACTCGTTCAAAGAAGAGTTTAGCAGTGGCTTCTGCTGTGATATTCTTCTTACAGGCCGCCATAATTTCCATCTTCGAGAATCTGTCGACGACCACGAAAACATAGTCGTTTCCATGCTTAGTAGAAGGAAGGCCCAACATGTAATCCATGGAGATGGATTCCCAAGGTCGACTAGGGGTAGGTAGCGGAGTATAGAGGCCTTGCTTCTTGATGGTCGGTTTGGCAATGTCGCAAGCAATGTAGGATTTGATGTACTTCCCGACATCCTGTCGAAAGTTCGACCAATAGAAATACTTCTGTAATATTGCCACTGTTTTCTCGACCTCGAAATGCCCAACGATAGGACTGTAGTGTGCTTCCCATATCATCTTGGCACGCTCGCTTGAAGGAACACAAAGGTGTCCTAGGTGACATAAAAGTGCATCTTGGAGGTGAAAATTTGGAACTTGCGTACCCCCCAAGAGTGCCTTGTATGTGTGGCTGAATTTTGGGTCGCTCTCGTAGAGAAGCAACCAATTAGAAGTCTCGTGCCCATAAGAGTTGAGAACGGTGGTGAGCGCCACGATCGGTGGTCGGCTGAGGTAGTCTGCAACATTATTGGTGCCACCCTTATTGTACTTGTTGTTCAAATGAAACTGTTGCAGATATGTGGACCACTTCTGATGGCGATCGTTCTGCAACTTCCCTTGTGTCTGTATGAACTGAAGGGGCCAGTGGTCTGTGTGGATGATTGTTTCCTTCCCCAAAATCTAATGCTTCCATTGTCGAAAAGCTTGCATAATGGAATAAATTTCTTTGTCATAAGTGGGATACTTGTGAACTGTGTCGGACAATGTCTCACCGTGATATGCCACTAGATGTCCCTGTTGAGTAAGAACTTTCCCAATAGCATGGTTAGAGGCATTTGTCTCGATCTCAAATGGTTGTTGCAAGTCTGGTAATGTGAGAACTGGGGCAGAACAGAGATGATTTTTCAATTCTGTGAACACCTTTTGTTGAGATTCCGACCAAAATAATTTTGCTCTCGCTCCTCCCTTGGTGACTTGACTCAATGGCCAAGTGATATGAGAGAATCCCAACACGAACTTGCGATAGAAATTAGCAAGACCCATAAAGCTGCGAAGCTCTGTTATAGTGGTTACGGTTGGCTAATCCCAAATGACTTGGATCTTGGTTGGATCCACATGCACCCCCCTTTCATCAATAATGTATCCCAAGTATTGAACCTGGGTCATGCCAAAAGTGCACTTCTCCAAATTGGCACACAACTTGTGTTGCTGTAGTGTTTGGAGGACTTTTCGGATGTGGTGGAGGTGCTCTTCCCAAGTCTGGCTGAAGATCAGAATGTCATCCAAGTACACGACTACAAATGAGTTGGTGAATCACTGCAATATGTCATCCATCAACCTCATGAAGGTTGCAGGAGTATTCGTCAACTCGAAAGGCATGAACAACCATTCGAAAAGGCCCTCCTTGGCTTTGAAGGTAGTCTTCCACACATTGGAGGGTTCGATTGGTACCTGGTGATACCCAGACTTCAAGTCGATCTTGTTGAAATAATTTTCCCCTTTGAGTTGGTCCAGAAGGTCATAAATCTGTGGGATTGGGTAACTATTCCAGACAGTGATATTGTTTAGCGCCCGATAGTCAATATAGAGTCTCCATATACCATCCTTCTTCTGTACCAACACGATCGGGCTCCCACAGGGAGATGAACTTGGCCGGATGTGACCTTTCTGCAACAGCTCCTGAATCTGTCTCTTGATTTCATCGTTCTCTAGAACAGAGCGCTGATAGATTGGTCCATTGGGTAGCGGCACACTTGGGGTCAGATCAATGGGGTGGTTGACCTGACAGTACAAAGGAACCCCTATGGATGAGGTGAAGATGTCCTCGTACTCCTCAACAACCTTGTCCATTTGTTGTTGTCGTGCAGAGGAGCCTTGTCTAGAGGTCGTGGCCACAATCTTCTTCTTGCCCTGGGGGCGGATCATCAGGAAAACGAATTTCCTGTTTTGGGAAATTCTCTTATTACATTGTTTTGCAGTAACCAAAGAGATAGCGGTAGGTGATGGTACCTCTGGTATCCTGTAAAACTTATTTCCCAAAGTAAAAATAACAGTGCGAGGTCGGGACTCATACACAACATGTCACTTCCACAAGTATGGTTGGCCTAATAATACATCAAAAACATCAAGAGGGACAATGTCACATAATACCTCATCCATGAAGGGCTTGATGCTATAGGGAAGGTGACACTGCTGGTTGACGTGGAGATCCCATCCTTGGTGAAGCCACCCGATGGTGTATGGATGTGGGTGGGCTGTGGTTGGCAAGCCCAACCGCTTCACGTCGTCTGCTGAAATGAGGTTCTTTTGGCTCCCATTGTCGATAATGAACTGTACCGGGGAGCCCTTTACCCACATCTAGGAGTGGAAGAGACATTCCTCCTCCTCTGGATCTTCTGGTTCCTCCTTCTGGATCTTCGCAATAGCAACAATGGCATTGGGATCCGCATCAATAATCTGTTTCCCTTTTGTTGATTAGCGGTTTTCATTGATGTCAACCCAAGCAACACCAGGGGCTACCCCAATATTGGATGGAAATTTTGACCTACCAAATTAATATATTCTGAGTCAAGAATGCTTTCGATAGTTTTTTCTTGTCGAGATGTCTCCGTTGATATATGACACAACATGTAATTCTTCACGGTTTGAGAGATATTCATGTTTGAAGTTTGTACCCCCAGTTAGTTGGCTAAAACCCCACGGGGTTGTGGCATGGGTCATTGAAAAGTCATAATTAATATTTTTTAAGCTCCTAAAATACCTCCCATGTTCACTTGTTGAAGCCCCTCTCAACCTAAGCAATTATATAAATTGTGATCCTCATATCCTCCTTATGCAAGGGATTTTTCCATCTAAAAAATGTCATTGTGGAATTTTCGCTCTAACGTTTTTTCTACGAAGGTTAAGAAGCTAAAAGTATTATGAGACGAAGCCGAAATCCTGAGGAAGATCCTATGAAAATTTCAGATCAAGGTGTGTAATATTTTCGGAGATATGATCTGTGGAAGTCGGTGTTTTTGCAGGCTCCTGAAATTCATCTCAAAGAAGTGACCTTGGGAAAATCATCATAACTCTCTCTCTGAGTATCGGATTGGAATTCCATCAAAAGTGGCAGATAGTGCACGAGCTGTAGTTTGTGCTCTATTAATTTCAGAGCTGAATGAAGAAACAATGACATGTGGACTGCCATACAATTTCGCTCTACTGAAACAGTCTATAATTAGGGCATTGTGAGAGATTGGGTATAAATCTCCCTTGAAGAATCCAAATTTGGTCAGACCTATGGCATTCGAAATATGACTCAGAGGAATACTACAAAACCTAAAATTAAATATTGGGGATCTAAAATAACAGAGATACACCAAATTCAATATTGAGCTCCTAGAAGGTGATAAAAAGCTAGATCATGTGTTGTCAAGGGCTGCAAAGGACCAGAATTTCTAGGGCAGCAAAGCAAAACAAGGTGTAGCAGAGGGTAGCATGACAAGAGCAGCAACCAAGGTGTAGAACAACAGAAAGAAGTGCAGAACAATAGAAAGAAGTTCATCACATGAAGTCTTCAAGTGGGCAGCACTAGATACAGTCACTGTAAAGGTATCATTGTACTAAGTCATTGTAAATACATTATTGTAAAAATTGTTCTAGTGTCTATCTGCCAAGAGTTGAAGAGGCAGTGTCGGGAGGTCTAGGATCATCATTAGGTGGGTGTGTCATAGTTGGGGTTATGGTCTAGTGTGTCTTATTCTTCTACATCATTCTATATCATTGTAAAGTGGACCATTTTCCCTAGTACAGGAGTCCATTCTTCTTTTATTCTTCTATAGGGTGGTAGGGTGGTGGTAGGGTGAGTTGTAGTTCATTGGGTGTTGGGGCATCCGTTTAGTTGACTATTGAAGAATCTCGGGTGTTGGAGCATCCATTCAGTGGGAGCTGGAGAAGAATGCTTTTCTAGATTCTAAGAAGTTGGAGCTTTATTTTCAATTAGAGTTGAATATTAAAGAATTATTAGAAAAGCATTAGGTGGTTTTTGTCCCGTAGTGGGTCTCCACCTTAAAAACTATGTGCATTTGTATTCCTTTTGTTTGCTGCTATCATTGTACAAACAATGATATAATTGAAGATTAACTAATGCTCTAATTGAAAGGAATACTAATTCACCCCCCCTCTCAGTATTTCCAACAATTGGTATCAGAGCTTGGTTCCTTCAATAGCAGTTTAACAGCTGGAAGGAGGTCATGGAGCATACCAAGAATGGTGTACCTCTATTCAATGAAAATAATTATGCACTCTAGAAAGGAAGAATGGAGGTATATCTCTTGGTGCAAGGTTACGAAGTATGGGACACTGTTCAAAATGGATTTACATCAACCGCGGATGAACAAGGTAAGAAGAATTTGGTAAATGATGCAAAAGCAAAGAATATTATTATCGATGGACTTATTGAATCTGCTTATCATAAGGTGTTGGGTTGTAAAACTGCCAAAAATGTATGGGACAAGCTTGAGAATATATATGCAGGTGACTCAAATGTCAAAGAAGCAAAGCTTCAAATCTATAAAGAAAAATTTGAGCAACTCAGAATGAAAGAAGATTGCAACATTGCTGCATACTTCCAATACGTTGATGAAATAACCAATACTCTGGAAGGATTGGGAGAGCCAATTGACGAGAAGACTATTATACGAAATATTCTTAGAACGTTACCAGGGAGATTCAACCCAAAGGTATCAGTCTTAGAATACAGTGCAAATCTGGACAAACTCAACAAAGAGGAATTACATGGAGTTCTCATAGCATATGAAATGAGACTTGATGAAGAAGAGGGTATTTCGCATCTAGAAACTGCGTTCGTTGCATCTAAGAAAACCCATAAGGACAAACAACCTTCAATTTAAAAGACATGCACCTGCAAGTGTGAAGAAAAGGGAGATGATGAAGAAGGTATTTCAGATGAAGAATATGTTTACTTTACGAGAAAACTAAAAATTGGTAAGGGAAAATTCAAAGGTAAACTTCCATTGATATGTTTCCGCTGTGGTGAGGTTGGGCATTTCATATCAAAATGTCCGAACATAAGTGATGGAAACTCAAAAGGAAAGAAAGACTTTTATAAATTCAAAAAGCAAGGATCCAAAAGGAACTTTCTCTCTAAAGAAGATAGCTCATCATCCGATAAAGACAATGACAACGAAGAAGAATCCAATGAGAGAGTATTGTTTATGGCCAAGTATAATAAACAAGAGGTATCAAACAACGAAGAAGAAGGATTGACCATAGAAGAATTTTCTAAGGAAGCAATCAAACTTATAAAAGAGCTCAAGGCAGAGAAGATCCGTTCCAATACTCTTGAAGAACAAGTTCAAGGTCTCAAAATTGAAGTTGAAGAACACAAATGCATTGAAGAGTCACTTCAAAAGAAGTTGGAAGAAAGCAACCAAGAAAAGGAAGAATTAGAAGCCGAAGTAGTCTCACTGTGTAAGGAAGTGAAGAAAGGAAAAACTATCCAAAACTATGCCAACAGCTCAAGGGCATTGGAAGAACTCATCAACAATCAACGATCTTACAATGACAAAATTGGCATCGGTTACAAAGAAGAAGAAGCAGGACCTTCTACAACAAAATACAATGAACCTATGAGATCTGACATGCATGTAGACTTCATTGGACAAGATTCGCAAGAACAACCTTGGAAGACAATTCCTCGATGAAAATTTCCATCCAAGTACCAACATATTTTTTATGGCTACTGTTATTCATGTGGAAAATTTGGTCATAAAGCTGTAGAATGTCGCACGTACCCTAGGAACGAATACAATTCTAGGAGATATGTCAAATATGAACCTCCCAGGGCTCAGCGAAACATCAATAGATTTGAACATTTAAGAAATAATATTGAATGTTACAAATGTCGAAACTTTGGACACATAGCCAAAGACTGTAGACTTGAAAATCCTCCAGAAGAATCTTCGAAGCCACAGAACGAATGAACATGGAAGAAGAATAAGAATGATAATTGTGCTCTCGCTTTCAAGGCTCAAAAGAACAAAGATGTGTGGTATGTTGATAGCGGTTGCTCAACGCATATGACTGGAGATAGAAATAAATTTGTATCTCTGAAAGAGAAGAAGGATGGAACCGCGTCCTTTGGAAATGATGGATCTTCAAATGTTATAGGATCAGGTACTGTCACTCTCGGAAGAAAAGATGTTCTAGCCAAGAATGTTCTATTGGTTGAAAACATGAATCACAATATGCTCAGTGTTGGACAAATGTGTGATCAAGGACACACAATACTATTCAACTCCACAAAATGTGAAATCAGGAAAGGCGTGTATGGTGAAATTGTGGCTACAGCAAGTCGAGCTCCAAACGACATATATGTTCTGGATGAAGCAACTAAAGCATGTTTAATAGCTAAAGAGGATGATACAATAATTGGTAGCAATGATGATCGACTAAGTAAGAAGTTTGCTACAAAGGTGCAAAGTGATTTCGAGATGTCTTTACTTGGTGAGCTGACATACTTCTTAGGGCTTCAAATATCTCAGCAAGAGAAAGGAATATTTATATGTCAAGCCAAGTACATCAAAGAAATGCTCAAGAAATTTAAAATGGAAGATTGCAAACCCATCCTTACTCCAATGGTAACAGGTTGCAAATTGAGCATAGACGACTCATCTAAGGATGTGGATCAAAGGTTGTACAAATCTATGATTGGTAGTCTTCTATATGTAACAACCTCCCGGCCAGATGTTATGCAAGCAGTTGGACAAGTAGCAAGATTCCAAGCAGCACCAAAAGAATCACATATTATTGCCATCAAAATAATTCTTCGATATCTAAAGGGAACAATAGAATATGGCTTGTGGTATCCCAAGGGTAACAATCTCATTATTCATTCCTTTACAGATGCAGATTGGGCAGGAAGTGTTGATGATCGTGAGAGTACTCGTGAAGCATTGGAATATCTTCGCCAGAAGCTTGGGATTCTCCCAAGTTCTCATTATATTTTCCTTATTCAGAATATAAAGGGGGAGTGGAAGTGTGTACAGGTCCACAGGATGGTTGTGTGTTAGGGGGAGTTACCCTTTTCCATTGATGTCAAAGGGGGAGAGAATGTTGTAGGAAGAGGTGTCATGATCGCAGGGGGAGTACTTGTGTTGCCATCAATGCCAAAGGGGGAGATTGTTGATCATCGGTTGTCATTGATGTCAACCCAAGCAGCACCAGGGGCTAACCCAATATTGCATGGAAATTTTGACCTACCAAATTAATATATTTTGGGTCAATAATGCTTTTTATGGTTTCTGCTTGTCGAGATGTTTCTGTTGATATATGGCACGCCATGTAATTCTTCACGGTTTGAGAGATATTCATGTTTGAAGTTTGTACCCCCAGTTAGTGGGCTAAAACCCCATGGGGTTGGAGCATGGGTCATTGAAAAGTCATAATTAATATTTTTTAAGCTCTTAAAATCCCTCCCACGTTCGCTTGTTGAAGCCCCTCTCAACTTAAGCATTTATATAAATTGTGATCCTCATAAGTTCCTTATACGAGGATTTATTAAACGAAGCAATTGATCGTTGGAATTTTGCTCTAAATTTTCTGCGATAGTTCAAAAGCTGAAATTTTATGAGCGTGATGGAACTCTAAAAGGAAGCTCTATAAAAATTCTAGATCAAGGTGCGCAATATTTTTCGGAGATATGATCTTTGGAAGTCGGTGTTTTGCGAGGAGCTCAAAATTCATCTCAAATAAGTGACCTTGGGAAAATCGTCGTAACTCTCTCTCGGAGTATCAGATTGGAATTCCGTAAAAGGTGGCAGATATCACACAGTCTTTAGTTTTTGATTTATCAATTTCAAAGCCAAATGAAGAAACAGTGACATGCAGAACATTATACAAGTTTTCTCTGCTGAAACAGTCCATAATTACGGCATTGTGAGAGATTGGGTATAACTCTCTCTTGAAGAAGCAAAATTGGGTCAGAACTGTGGCATTGGAAATATGACTCAAAGGACTACTACAGTACCTAAAATAAGATATTGGGGATCTGAAATAATAAAGATACACCAGATTCAATATCGAGCTCCTAGAAGGCAAAGAAAAATCTAGAGCATGTGTTGTCAAGGGCTGCAAAGGACCAGACTTTCTAGGGAAGAAAAGCAAATCAAGGTGCAGCAGAGGGTAGCATGACAAGAGCAGCAACCAAGGTACATAACAACAGCAATAATTTCATCACATGAAGTCTTCAAGTGGGCAGCACTGCATACAATCATTGTAAATGTATCATTGTACTAAGTCATTATAAATACATTATTGTACAAATTGTACTAGTGTCTATACGCAAGAGTTGAAGAGGCAGTGTCGGGAGCTATAGGATCATCATTAGGTGGTTGTGTCATAATTGGGGGTTATGGTCTAGTATATCTTATTCTTCTGCATCATTCTATATCATTGTAAAGTGGACCATTTTCCCTGGTATGGGAGTCCATTCTTCTTTTATTCTTCTATAGGGTGGTAGGGTGGTGCTAGAGTGAGTTGTAGCTCATTGGGTGTTGGGGCATCTGTTCAATTTACTACTAAATAATCTCAGGTGTTGGAGCGTCCATCTTGTGGGAGATGGAGAAGAATTCTTTTCTAGATTCTAGGGAGTTGGAGCTTTATTTTCAATTGGAGTTGAATATTAAAGAATTATTAGAAAAGAATTAGGTGGTTTTTGTCCCAGAGTGGGTTTCCACCTTAAAAACTGTGTGCATTTGTGTTCCTTTTGTTTGTTGCTATCATTGTACAAACACTGATAATAATTGAAGATTAACTAATACTCTAATTGAAAGGAATACTGATTCACCCTCCCTCTTAGTATTTCCAACACCTTTGTCATTCCCCTTGCCAGGTTTTGATTCAAAGTCAGAGCATGCATCTAACTTAAAAGCCCTCATCTCAGCCACCAACGACTACTTGGCCCGATACTCACTTGTGTTGTGAGTGGAGCTCTTATGGAACTCACACCACTTTCCCGTGTCCCTTTTTGGTTTTGCGGTGTTGTTCTTTGCTTGTGGCTTTGACAGGTTGTCTTGGGTCACCATGCCTTGGCTCTGTCCTTTGTTCTGCAGTTTGGGAGCACCTTTCCCTTGCTTTTGATTTGTAGATCCAAAGTATCGCTTTTTCTGTTTGAATTTCCGCTCAATCTTGGTAGCATATCGGTATGCTGTACCAAGAGAGGAGATGTTGAGGAACTCCATTTCTTCCTGAATGTATCTGTGTAGACAATTGCGATACTTTAGCACCAGATGTTTCTCTGAATCTTTGATATCCAACTTTGTGCACACGGTATGGAACATATTCGTCAGTTCATGCACATCTTGATCCCTTTGTTGCCGCAACGTGGTCCATTGTATGGACTTGTCCTCATAGCTCCCCACGTGATAGTATTGTTCCTTGATGGCATCTCGGAAAGAATTCCAAGTGGGTATGGCTGAGAACAGAGAGGGTTCTGTCTCATGTTTTTTCTTACAGTAGGTTTCCCACCAGTCCTTGACATGGGGGGTAGCTTTGAGGAGTGAAAAAATAATCTTTTCCCGATCGGAAAAGTCATGAACTGAGAAATATCCTTTTAATAGATTCAACCATCTATCTACAGAATCTGCATCTTTTTGACCCTCAAATATGGGAATGTCAAAATTTACTTGTACCTTAAAGGGAGTCACGCCTCCAGAGTGGCTGCTGGATGCAGATGTGTCGTTGGTGGGCAGTCGTTGAAGGATCTGGACAAAGTTATTCATCATCGCGTTCCTTTGTTTTTCGAGGGAGGATCTCCTGCTCCCTCATCTTTTTTTTCATCCCCCATGGGCGGCCGTCGGGGTTTGTGAGGCTGATCTTGTAAAGGTTCCACCAGATCGAGCCCTAACTCCTTACCCCGACCTCATTGGGAATATGCAAAGAAGGATCGAGAGAAAGCAGACCGCTCTGATACCATTGATCCAGATTTATGCAGGAATACAATAGAATAAACATATAACCATAAATTCAAGATGCAACGGAAATAACATTTCATTTCATTAATATCAAAGAACTGAAATTTGCTTACAGACAAAATGGAAATAAACTAGCTAGGGTGCTGGTAGCGTATCTCTGAGAAGAGATGTGGCAGCTATAGGCCTTTGAAATGTGTTACAATGAGGCTCTAGGGCCTATTTATTGTTTAGAAACAATGGAAAACCCTAACCCTAGGAGATGGAGCACCAAAACTATGGGCCTTGTTTGGGTAAATTGGTGTTTCTACTTCCCGAGGACGTAACTTTGGCATACAATCTCCATTTGACGCTCTCAATACCTGATTAGAAATATCTATCCGAGGACTACAACTTTTTATGTGACTAGTGTTGCTCTCGGTTTTCCCAAAAAACGTCATTTAGGGCCTCAAAACGGCTCCGAAAGTTTAGGACCCAAAAAACTGATAAAAATAGTAAGTCATGCCGAAACTGAAAAATTGAAAGAGACAATGGTGGGGCCCAAAGTGGAATAGGCAGGTGGCCACCAATATCCACTTGGATGATCTAACTTATCATAATATTAATAAGCATACTGATATTAAATACCATTTTGTAAGATGAATAGACAAAACCTGATGCTCTTACTATTGGTTCTCACCACCTGTGTGAAATAAACTCAAATGGTGGCTAGAGTTTCTACCTCTTCCTTTGATTAGTTCTCTGTGGAAAAAATAGGCTCAACCATTCCTTAGACCAATGCTTTGATACCATTTTAATATGATTTTTTATTTGAGCATTGTTGTCTAAGGAGGTGCGAAGGAAATCTAGTATTCGAAGCTCCACACTAGAAGTGATGGTGTGTAGAGGCTAGTCTAGGGAAAAATGAGAGAAGTTGAGATCTACAACTAGATTAAATTCAAAAGGCAAGAAGAGTGAACTGAAATGTTAATACTGTAACAAGTTAGGGCATCTCAAGAAATATTGTTGGAAAATTCGGGAATCCAAGGAAGAGTCCAAAAAGAAGGAAAATCCAATTGAATAAGATCTAAGTACGATTAATGAAGTTTTGTCTATTTATAATTTCCTTTAATATTACAAAGAATGGTCATTAGATTTTGTTACTTCTCATCACATGTTTCCATATAGAAGTTGGTTTTCTTCTTATCAAGCCATTCATAATGTTATTGTTCTTATGGGAAATGATGTTTCTTGTAAGACTATTGGGGTTGGAAACATCAAGGTTAAAATTTTTGATGGTATTATATTGGCATCAACAAAGGTTAGACATGTGTATGGATTAGAGGGAAATTTAATTTCTTTGGGAGATTTAGATCCTAAAGGTTACAAATTTACAAGTGAAGATGGAACACTTAAGGTGTCCATGGGAGCTTTGGTGGTTATGAAGGCTACAAAGACAAGAAATATTTGCAAGCAAGAAGGAAGTATTCAAAACATTTACAAGTTTGAATAACGTACTCAAATCAATGAAGAAATGATGGTATCTGATGAGGAAAATGAATCTACTCATGTATGGCATCAATAATTAGGTAATATGAGTGAGAAAAGGGTACATGTACCGATAAAATTCAGATTAATTCCAAATTTAAAATATTTGAATTTGAAGTTTTGTAAACATTGTATCTTTGAAAAATAGTGTGGACAAAATTTTAAAGTAGGCAATCATATTAGTAAAGGTACTCTTGATTATATCCATTCATATTTCTGGAGGCCTCCCCTACAATTTCTTTTATTTAATTGATGTCACTAATTCTAACATTCTTTACCTTGACAACAATTTAATTCATACATTCCCCAAGCCCACTTATCACCTCTTTTATAAGCTAAGAGAAGCCAAACACCATCACAACTTTTCTAACATTCTTTCGAAGTATCATCATATTTTGTAAATTTATAGATGATTTAGCTAGAAAAGTATGGGTCCATCTATTAAAAAGAAACACTGATGTGTTCAATACATTTAAACACTTTAGAACTATGGTAGAAAATAACACTAGTAGAGCAGTAAATTGTTTAAGAATGGATAATGAAGGTGAGTTCAAATCTTTAGAATTTGAAAAATATCAAAAAGGAGTTGGGATTGAAATACATAAAATCATTGTATATACTCCCTAGAAAAATGACATTGAAGAACACATAAACTAGACTGTTCTAGAAATAGGAAAAAACATGCTTAGCAATACAAAATTCCAATTTGCAACAAGAATCGTGGGCAAAAGCAACCGGTAATGCTTGATATATTTTAAATTGGTCACTATCAGTTGTAATATATTATAAAATCTCTGAAGAGATATAGACAATGCATCCCTATGATCATACAAATTTAAATTTTTGTTGTTGTGAGACTTATACTCTTACTCTTAAAAATTAGTGTTTTAAGTTAGACCCTAGTTAAAAAAAATATGTCTTTATTGGTTACAAGGATGTAGCTAAGGGATATATATTTGGAATCCTACTGCAAATAAAATCATCATTAATAGAGATTTGATATTTGATGAATCTCCTCATTAAATTAGACAATATAGAAGTTGATTTGAAATAAGAACATGTGCCATTAAATAATATCAAGTCAAGTTGGATACTAAACCATCTACAAAAACTCAAAAGCAAGAAGAAGATTATAAAGATAAATAATTTGTGGATGGTGAATATAATTTGGAAAATGGAGAAATTCCACAACAAACATTGAAAACATATTCACATGAGATAAATCCTCCTAAAAGGTATACCGATTTTGTTTCATCTACTTGTTTATTAATGTTGGAAAACGTTCTTGTTATACAGAAGCAATAGGCAATATCAATAATTCTAAAATGAATAAGGAAATGAAAAAATAGATGGATGCTTTAGAGAAAAACAAAACTTGGGACCTAGTAGAAGTTCCTAAAGATTGAAAGGTTGTTGGGTGCAAGTGGTTTATAAATTGAAGAGGCATTGAACATAAAGTTGAAAGGTATAAATATTGACTAGTTGCAAAGGGGTACTCTTAGGTCAAAGTTATTGATTTCCATGAAATATTTTTTCCATTTATTAAGCTTGCTTATGTTTGTATTGTAATGGCACTAGTTTCTTTGCTTGATTTTGAGTTAGATCAATTACATGTTAAAATAACATTTTTGCGCAGAGATTTGAATGAGGAGATACACATCAAAAAACCATAAGGATTTGTTCAATATCAAAAAATAAGGTTAATTTGCAAGCTCAATAAGTCATCATATGACCTGAAGCAGGCTCCTAGGCAATGGTATAAGAATTTTGATTTCTTAATGATGAGCCAAAATTATATTAGAAGTGAATATGACCTTTTTTTTACTTCAAAAGTTTGAATGATATATTCATTATCTTGGTGTTATATGTTGATGATATGCTTTTTGCAAGAAAAAACATGGATGAGATCAACGATTTGAAGGCTCAAATGGCTAGGAGGAAGAATTTAGGAGCAAAAAAACAAATCTTGAGCATAATATTACACATATATAGTGTAGGTTTTAACCTTGTACATAAATTATTTGCAAACGAATTTAAAAAAGAATAGAAAATAAACAATAGAGAGAGAATAAAACATAAAATAGATATACACAAATATTTTTCCCTTGGATCCCAAATCAGGATTACCAGCTTGATTTTTCATTATATTCCTTTTAGTGTTACAACACATATATATATACGCCGAAGCATTCATAAACCCCAATCCATTAACCCTAGATTAGAACATAACAATAGTTCCCTTGAACAGATCTACAAAATGCCAGGGGCAGAAAATCATCATGCCCCTAAACCATGTGCAAACCCATGCACAAAACCATAGGTGGGTTTGCCCACCTAAAATAGGGTCCAATTTTTTTTTCTTTTCCCAGGGCGTTGCCTCGGACCTCGTGCAGGGGGCTACCCGCCTCCTGCAAACCCCTAGATAGGGGGGGCTACTGCCCCCCTTGTTACCCCCCCCCGTTGCGCCCGGTGCAACGAATAGGGAGACTCTATCACCCCCTTATGACCCCCCACCCCGCGCATGCAACCATTCATGGAAAGAATATAAAGCACACCCAACAGATAGAAAAATGTTAAGCTCATGTTTTGACAACAGATGTATGCCGAGAAAATACTTGTAAAATTTTGTACAAATAATGTGAAAACATCTAAATATCCTTTTTTCCTTTCCATTTTTAGCTTTGTTCAAGTTTATGTCCTAGCAGTGAGGAATAAAAGGATTATATGTCTCATGTTCCATATGCTAATGTAATTAGAAGTTTGATGTATGCGATGGTATGTACTAGACTATAAATTTCACATGCAATGGATGTTTTTAGTAGATACATGGAAAATCCAGGAAGAAAAATTTGAAATGCAATAAAAATAGGTGGTTTAGTATCTTAGAACTGCGAATGTTTATTGGATTACATTTAACAATTGTAGTGATTCTAGTTACGTTAATTCAAATTTTGTAGATGATTTGCATAAGAGGAGATCGACTTCAATTCATGTCTTTATTCTTGTAGGAGGATCTATTAGTTGGATGTCAAAGGTTAAATAAATAGTTTCTTTCTTTTTGTCTCACATGATTGCAAGGAGGCAATTTGGTTGAAGGGTTTATTGGGTGAGCTTGGAATAATGAATGGAAATGTAACCGTATCATGTGATATTCAAAGTTCTATCCATTTGAATACAAAATATATATTGTCATAGTAAGAATATGCATATTAATATTTAATACCATTTTGTAAGATAGGTAATTGATGGAGGTTAAGTAGATTTTAAAAAGGTGCGCACTCAAGAAAATTGTGCATACACTTTTACAAACCCAATTTTGTTAGAGAAGTGGTTGTGTTTGGCTTCTCTTAAATTACATAAGAGGTAATGAATGGGCTTAGGTAATCTATTAGGTAAATTTTTGTCAAGGTGGAGATGGTTATAATTTTTGAGAACAATTAATTAAAAGAAAATTAAAAGAATTTTTCAAAACCAAAATTTACTTCATTGAATTCTTTGGGTAGTTTCTATAATGGTGTTGGTTTATGAAACATGTGGTAGTTTGTATAATGAATTTAATGGTGCCAAATTTGATATATCTATGTTGCTCGAGGAATTCAAGTTGATTGTAAGCCAAATTCTAATGATTGTTCTTGAGAAATAAAATACATTGCCTTGTGGATGTTTCCCTGATACACTGTCATGGTTTTACCACGTAAATGATCGTGTTGTATAAGTAATATTTATTATCTTTGTTCCAATGTTTTATTGCATTTTTTTTATATTAATTTAGGAAAATGATATATTCTACCTCGATAATGGATAAAGCAACTGTTTCTTGAAGCTTTGAAATCCAACTAACAGATCCTCCTATAAGAGTAAAGACATAATCTAAAGTATGTTTCCTCCTGTCCAAATCACCTACAAAAGATGAATCGACACAAACGATAGATATAATCACTAAAACCGTTAAAAGATGATGTAATAATAATTCTCACCTCTAAGATTCTGAGGCACCCATTTCTTTGCACTCTAATGATCTCTTCCTGGATTTTCCATATATCTACAAACAACATCCACTACATGTGAAATATCCAATCTAGTACATATTATCGTGCAAATTAAATTCAAGATGAAAACTCTTAATTCAAGGCACACCTTCATGATTTTTGTTATCACTCAGAAAAAGTGAAACATCATTTGACATAGTCTTAGAGGTTCACGTGTCAAAGGTATGGTCATAGAATTCATTTTTCATTACTTGGTAAAGGAAAATTTTAATTTTTTTTATTAGCCTATCCTGAGGTACAAACCCACCCCCATTCAAGTCTTTTCATGTCACATGAGTCATTATTTCCTGAAATATTTCATTTTCCAAGCTTACAACTCCGAAAAGGTCATTTTAGCCAAGAATTCCTACTTTTGTAGTGAATTACACAGAAAAACGCACTTTTCGCTACGAAAATGCTAATACTTTCGTAGTGAAATTGCCCAGATATACATTAAGTACGCTACGAAAGGAGGTATTTCTGTCTGTCTTTTCAAAAAATGTGCTAGGTGTCAGTCAATGATTGAAAGGGTTAGGGTAGATGCCATTCGAGCGAGTTAGGGTTAAATCAAGGTACAATGGTCATGGATGAAGTCATTATTACCATTTTAAGCATGTATGAGTCATGATTATGCCATGAGTTGTCATCGAAATTTTAAAATATTTCCCAATTGAGTCATTTTTCACTCTCCACTGCCTCTTTGCATGTTATTGAGCTCTAGAGAGCTATTTCACTAAGCCCAATCTGTGGCTGGCATTTTCAAAGGTTTGTAGGTATCACTGATCAAGAGAGGCAGAGAAGGCATAAAATTACCATGGCTGCAAAGAGGAAGACTAGCAAAGGTGGCCACTGTCTCAAATATGAGCCATCATACATGAACTTGATAAATGAAGACCCAACAACTTCAGAAGTTTTCAGAAGAACAAGGTGTTTGCAGTTTTTCCAGAGATTGCAAGGATGCCATGTGCAGGTTTCTTAGGATTTTGCCATCAATTTCAATGGGACAATTGCTAAAGTGGGAATGCTGAACCTCACTATAACACTAGAGACTATTGCAACAACAACATGAATTCTAAGAGAAGGAGAACAATGGTTCAAAGGTTCCAAATCTAACATGTAGGAATGTAAGGAATTTATCAAGCCAAAACATAGTGAGATTGACCTTACAAATGCCATTCCAAGGAGCTACATGAAAGACAACTTCTCAAAGCTACTGCTTATCATTTAGAAGTACTTCACCTGTGAAGGGAGGTACCATATGGTTTATTCTTACCACTTCAGGCTTATACTACAATTTGTTGGTAGGAAATATCTTGATCTACCTTTTTACTTATATAGAAGCTTAGAAAAAATGGAAGATAAAGTTCAAGCTAAATCTGAAGGAAATGAAACCTCACTCTTTCATCATGGTTTAATCAAGTTGCTAGTTTTAGAAGAGTTAAAAATACCAGGTAGAGACTTGTCTTCTTGTCTATTTTTCAGTGGTTTTAAAGTGGATGCCATTACCCCTAAAAGAAGTCTTAAACCTAGAGGTATACCATCACCTTCAGTGGCAGAACAAAGTGAGCCTATAGGGGCAGAGAAAAGTGAACCTTTAATCATGGAAACATAGCAATTGCAGAAACTTGATACACCTGTTGTTTTACTTGCAAAACAAAAACCATCTGTGAGCAAACCTGCAAAACAAGAGCCAACTGTGAGTAAACATGGCAACAAAAGGATTACAAGAAGCCAAACAACGACTAAGGGAAATTTAGAAGAAATTCTGCATGCCATTGATATTGAAGAGACTCCCATAGTCAAAGCTGAGGATATAGATAAGGGAGGAAAGAAGCTAAAGAAAGCCAAATCAGAAAAGAAGTTAGAGTTTGAGGGTGGGGATGTAGGTTTCATGTTTCAGGCTAGGAAACCCATGACAAGACATGCTATAAAACTATTGGAAAGTAGTAAATAAGTTCAGAGGGTCACTAAAACTATTCAGCCACCACCAAGCATCATTGACCTTTCATCGCCCGCAAAAGAAGAATCATTCATCAAGCAAAAGAAAGGAAAGGAGAAAACTATTGAAAAAATAGAGATTGAGGTTCTTAAAGAGTAGTTGAAGTTAGAAAATCATGAGATAGAAGTATTGAAGAAAGAGGCAAGGAAACATAATGTTTAGAAGGTGCAGTTTGAGAAAATGAAAGAAGTTTGGGAAGATTAGGTTGATAGTGTGTCAAAGACCTTAGATAACACACAACAATTGATCAAATGGACTAAGCCATTGAGAGGAGAGGTGAAGAATATCAGAAGAATGAACCTATAATTGAAATCTAGGAACAGAAAGCTGAAGGACCAAGTCAAAGACCTTCAAGAGCAGTTAGAATTGATCCATGAGGAGCTGGAGAAGAAGGGCTTAAAAATGACTATAGTGGAGGAACCCATAGCTCAACTTATCATTAATGAAGAGGAAACACCTCAAGGCTCTTAAGCTGAGTTTGATTATGGTTTAAGAGGTTAATGGAATGTTTAAGACCAATTTTCTATAGCTGGAGGTTACCTTTTTGAAATAGGGTCAAAATATGGAAATTGAACAGTTTTTCATAGTTTCGTAGCGTTTCCTAGGCTTGCAGTTAGGAAAATGATACGAAAATTTATATAGCTATCTTTTTCTTTCTAAAACCACATTTTGCAGCTTTCAATAAGGGGAAATGGTAGTGATGATATGTCAGGTCATGATGGACACCATGCAAGAGCAAATAAACAGAAATTTTGAGTGCAAAAGCATTTTTTGGGACGCTAAGAAAGCATGCTACAAAACTACCATGTTTTCGTAGCGAGCTGTTTTTGAAGGTTTCTGAGAAGTATAAAAGCAGTTTTGGACAGATGGACACATCCAACAGGTCAAGGGACCTTGCCATCAAACATCTATGACTTTAAGACCATGCAATGGAGACAACTCATCAGTTGAAGTTTTCTTTGAAGATAGGGTCATGTTTTCCTGAAAAATAGGATTTGGTTCAATATGTTGAGGAGGATATTTAAGATATCAAGTAGTGATGAGCTATGTCATAGCTTATTCGAACATGTGAGGCTTAGTTGTTAGATATGTAACTGTTTTAAAAGATAAGGTAGTTTGATGTAATAAATAGAAGTTTGAGTCCTATTAGGAAAATGTCTGTTTTAGAGTGTAGCTGTCATTTTATGATTAAAAGACATGTTTTCCTATTATGTAAGGTGTCATAGGAAGAGTTCGATGAATCTAGCCAAGAGGCAGATCATCTTTGATGTAAGAAGGTCTATTTAAGGTCAAATTATCAAAGTTTTAAAGGGTTGGAGATTTTTTGCACCATATGTTGCTTTATGTAATTTGACTAATATCAGTAATACATAGGACTTCTTCTTGACAGACCTGAGATTCTCATGGAGTTTTTAATGTCTTTATGATCTTATATCTTTATTTGTACCACTTGCAGTAGATTTCATCTTTATTATTCAAAATTCATATGTTTATGCTCTGGCTTCCTTTATTGATGAAATGACTTTGTTGCCCTATGTTATATATGTAATTTTCCCTTGTTAAAGGCTCTTATCTGCCTCAGCTTCCATGTCAAGAAACATTGCCACTGAATCTACTAATTTATTGACTCCATAAGCCCAATTGTTGCAAGCCTGCATTATTTTCAACCTACATATACAAAAATAAAGTTATTTTTCAAATAGAGTTAGCCATCTAATCCTATCATTATCTAATATCGTAAACCCCTTTGAGAGAGACCTCTGAGACTAAAGATGCTAAAATTTAGTCAAAATCTGGTTTGAAATAGTTACATAGAGTTGTTTGATCAATAGCTAGTCAAGTGCAATTTTGTGATAAAATTTTGGTGCGTCTATCGGGAGCCTGAAGATATAATTTTCCCGAAATTTTGAAGCTGAACTTCTGAAGGTAGCAGGAGCTCAGAAATCCCTTCGAGGTTGGATCTACCTTGGTGACTCCATTAAAAATTCATATAATCAAAGGTGGCTTCGAAGAGGAGATACATGAGGAGTAATCTTGACCTAGATCCACCTACAATTGTGGACA
This sequence comes from Pinus albicaulis, assembly GCA_034641835.2. Taxonomy (NCBI): domain Eukaryota; kingdom Viridiplantae; phylum Streptophyta; class Pinopsida; order Pinales; family Pinaceae; genus Pinus; species Pinus albicaulis. The sequence continues at coordinate 1,112,142,365 of CM076582.1, forward strand.
ATCCAAACACAATCTCCAGAGGCATTCAAGGCATTTCTGTAATATCATGTACTCCATTACATACAAAATCCTTGTCCTCTGAAGTTTTAAGAAGTCTTGAAGATAAAAAGTTTGATGATAAAATTCAGGAAGTCTTGTTTAGGTCTGTAAGTGAATAAGAATTGACTAAAATTATCTTAGATATACATAGAAGAGGTATTGATACCTCAGCCTTAGTGAATCAAAAAGATAAAGAAGAGTTTTGGGAAGCAGCCACATCTGAGTTATTGTTAGAAAGGGAATATTTGGATAGGTTGAAGGAACTAGACCCATTTGAAATTTTGTTAATAAGTAAATATGGTGTCCCTCTTCGTGATTGGATTTAAATTTTGACTGGAAAACAAAGACTAACCAACCCTCCTCCTAACAGTTCCTCTTCATCTACTGCTGCTGTCCCTAAAACTACCACAGTTCCAGTCATCATGGCAGGAAATGTGCCACCTCCACCTGCTGCAGCACCTGCTAGGTATGCCCCTCTTGTTCTTCCAGCTGTCCTTAATGCCCTTCCTAGAAAATATTCTACTATAATCAAAACTTGGGGAAGTGATGAAGAGATTAAAACTGAAGAGCATGTAAACCAGTTGAATGACTTCATAGATAGGGAGGAGGTTGACCATGAGGATGTCAAGATGAGATTGTTTGCTCAGAGCTTTACTAGTGAGGTCAGAAAGTGGTTCAAAGCCCTTGCTGCAGGAAGCCTACATAATTGGAATGAATTTGAAGATAGCTTCTTGAGAAAGTGGGGAAATAGAACCAACCTTGTACAAGCCCTCACTGAGTATAATAGTTTGAAAAGAGCTGTTGATGAAACTGTTCAAAACTTTTCAAAGAGATTTAACAAAGTTTATGAATCCATCCCTGCCCATATAAAGCCTCCTCCAGGAGAAGCTCAGCTGAGATACGCTGAGGCTTTTGATTATGACTTTTCTATCATGCTCAGAGAAAGAGAATACCCTTCATTAGCTAAAATGAAAAATGATGCAGTGAAGGTGGAAGTCAATATGATAGCAGCAAAAAAGTCCAAGATGGGAAATAATAAATTGAAAGAAGAAGATAAGCCCTCCACCTTAGAGGATAAATTTGATTCCATGATGAAGAAAATGGAAAAACTGATGGATAGGCTTGCCCTTGGGAATGCCTCTGCTCCTCCTACACAACTTGAACCTCAGTTCAAAAGACCTAAAAACCAACAACGACCAAGGGAAAAGAGAAATCAACCTAACCCTCAAGTAAGGCCTCCTTTTCAGCGAAAAACAGTTGAAGAAGAAGATCAACCTGAAATACAAGAAGACTCAATTCATTGCTTAGATGAAAACACGTCAGGAATGTTTTTGAATAAGGAGGAACATGATGAGTCAGATTATGAAGTAAATAAGGGTGAGAAAACATCCGATTATCTTAAAGGATATCAACATGAAATCTTTGAGATGCAAAAGCAATACAACCTCGGAAACAAAAATGTTCCAATTATTGCAAGTAAAACACAGCCCAAGAAAGATGTCCCCAAAGCTTCTGAGGTTAGGAAAGATACACCACCTCCTCCTCCTGTCAAAGAGACTCAAAAATTTGTTTCTATTTTTAGTTTGGAGAGTGAGATATCTAAGATCAAAATCCTAGTAACTTTTGGAGAAATTCTTAAGGTGAATGAATACAAAAGTAATATTGTAAAAATGCTGAATTCCCAACCAGGAGCTGCTGATATCCTAAATGTTCAAGAAGATCATCCAACCATATACTTGGTTCCAAGATTAGAGGATGAGCAGAATGAAGAGGTGCCTCCTTTTTATGTCAGCCTTAGTATTCATGACATGACATTGCATAATGCTATGTTGGATTCAGGGGTCTCTCATAATCTTGCCCAAAGTGATCATGGAAAGGATGGGGTTGGAAATTACTAGACCATATAAGTATTTTTTTTCCTTTGATTGAAAAAGAGTTCAGTGCATTGGTTTAATAAAAGATGTTGTTGTTTGTCTCACACAAGCCCCTGCCAAGACTGTGGTCATGGAAATTGTGGTAGCAGATATTCCACCTAAGTCTGGCATGATGTTATCAAGGTCAAGGGCATCAAAGATCAAAGGTACCATGCAGATGGACCTAACTTATGCCACCATTCTTATTTTTGGTGAGAAAATAAGACTATACAGAGAAACAAGGATGGCTTACATGGTAAGTAGTAAGGACAAACCTCAGAATTTTCCAATATATGTTGTTGATACTGAATTAGGATCTGCTATTTTGTTCAATGAATTGACTGATGAAGCAGAACATGAAAAGAAAGCAGAAAATCAACAAACTAAAATTCAGGAAACAAAAAATCAACAGACATACAATCAACAAATAAGTGAGGAGAAGGTAGAAGGTTGTTGGTTGTTACACTTTGATGGATCAACAGGAAGAGAGGGGGTTGTAGCAAGAATTTTGATCACAACTCCGAAAGATGAAAGTAAGTTATTTTCTTACAAACTGAATTTTGATTGCACAAATAACATGTCTGAGTATGAATCTTTATTTCTGGGCTTAGAAATTTTGAAAAGAATGGTGCCCAAAATATTTCTGTTTGTGGAGATTCTGAATTAGTTATTAAGCAAGTTGAGGGTGTATATCAAACTAAGGATGTGATAATGAGGGCATATATAAATTTGATCATGGATATGCTAGATAATTTTCAAGAATATTCATTTATTGTGAAGACTAGGGACCAAAACTCAGTAGCTGACTCCCTAGCTGTCTCTGCAAGTCTATTTATCATTCCTGTACATTCCACTAAAATATATGAGATTTAAGTTCACCATAGACCTGCTATCCCTGACAACATTATCCATTGGCAAGTTTTTGAGGATGACCAACAAGTCAAAAACTTTATAGAAATGAAAGAGGAGTTTGAAAGTACACAAGTAGATCAGCAAAATATGCTTGCTAAAACAAAGGGAAATTCTTAAGTGTTACAACTGAAGAATAACTCTATACTCAAAGGTCTCATACCCCTTGAGAAGCTTTTTGATCAAAATGATGTGTTCAAGTCTCCTAGGATACAAGCTGATGATGAAGAGGTAGAGAGTTGTAACCTTGGTACAATAGCAATGCCAAAAACGATTAAGCTTTCAAAGTGTCTTTCAGTTGACACGAGACAGAAATATATTGAGATGATGAAAAGGTTCATAGATGTTTTTGCATGGAGTTATGCTGATTTGAAGAAGTATGATCCTACTATCATTCAACATACTATTCCTATTAAAGAAAATGAAAAACCTTTCAAGCAGAAGTTGAGGAGGATTAATCCACTTCTCATGCCTATGATCGAGAAGGAAATCAAGAAACTCTTTGATTCCGAAATTATTGTTCCAATTAGATTCTCAAAGTGAGCTTGCAAACTTGGTTCCAGTCAGAAAAAAGAGTGGAGAAATTAGGATTTGCATGGACATCAGAAACTTGAACAAAGCTTCTCTGAAGGACAACTACCCTCTCCCAAAGATGGACCAAATTTTGCAGAACATTGTTGGTTCCCAAAGGATATCTATGCTTGATGGTTTTTCAGGGTACAATCAGATACTTGTGCATCCAAAATATCAGGAGAAAACAACTTTTACCACACCATGGGGCACATTCATGTATGCCAATATGCCCTTTGGTCTGATGAATGCAAAAGAGACCTTTCAAAGATCAATGGACATTGCCTTTGCTGAGGAGAAGTATAAGTTGGTGGTTTTCTATTTGGATGACATAACAGTTTTCTCAAGGAGAGAAGAACATCACTTGAAGCATCTAGAAAATATTCTGCTGAAGTGTAGAAGGTTTGGAATTTCTCTCAATCCCACTAAAAGCATTTTTGTTCTGACTTCAGGGAAGTTACTTGGGCATATTATTTCTAAATATGGGATTAAGATCGATCCAATCAGGGTCAATTCCATTCAGAAAGTGGATCTACCTAGAAGTAGAAATGAAATTCAGTCTTTCCTTGGAAGGGTGAATTTTGTGAGGAGATTTATTCCGAATTTAGCTGAGATTGTAAAATACATAACCAAGATGCTAAAAAAGGGATATGACATCAAATGGAAATTAGAAGCAAAGCATTCATTTGAGGAGATCAAGAAGGCACTTACTCAGGCACCAGTTTTGATCAACCTAGATTTTACAAAAGAATTTATGGTTTTTACATTTGCATCAGAAAATACAATTACTGGAGTTTTGCTGCAGAAAGGAAAACAAGGTACTAAGAAACCCATTTCATTTTTTAGCAGGACATTAGCTAATTCAGAGCTGAAGTACAACATCTTAGAAAATCAAGCCTATGCCTTGGTTAAAGCCATCAAAGATTTCAGAATTTACATTCTGCATTCTCATGTCAAGATTTTGTTCCTAATGCTATTATGAAAGACATCTTAACTCAAGCTGATGCTGATGGTAAGAGAGGGAAGTGGATAAATAACTTACTGGAATATTATATAGAGATCAGACCCATAAAATTGGTCAAAGGTCAAGGGCTAGCAAAGTTGATGGCACAGTCAAATTTTGACTGTCTTGATATGAATTTAATTGCAGAAATTTCAGAATTATCAGATTAAGATGAAGCGCTGATTCCCATTGAAGAGAAGTACATCCTTTCAGACTGGTACAAAGACATTGTTTTTGTCTTACATCATCATAGAGCACCTGCTGAATTGAAAAAGTCTAAGGCAAGGTTTGTGAAACTAAAGTCTTTGAGGTACTGCATTATTAATAAAAATATGTATTGGAAAGATCTCTGTGGTATTCTTTTTGTTGAGATTGCAACAAGATGATGAGCTTAGTGGAAATAAGTCGCCTTCGCTAAGTGGGCCTGCAGGCTATTTTTGGCGCAAAGTCTATTTTTAGACATGTCGATCATATTCTATGAGTTGCAGGATGCTATTTGTGGATAGTTGGTCAAGTTGGAAAAATAGATGGACTTCTATTTTTAGACATATTGGGTAGAATCTATTTTTAGATTGCTAGTCTAAAAATAGATATGTCGAATATTATTAGCTCTTAATAATATTTGGACTATAAACATTATCTTATTCTCTTGGAGCACTTCAGTTAAGTGCACAGATGTGGCACAAGAGCTGACAGAAGGAATTACGCTATTCTTGAGGGTTAAGTGGAGCTATTTCATGGATACTTTAGTTAGAACTCATGTGAGAGAGTTTGGTGGAGTTGATTGAGGAAGTTAATGGAGTTGTGTTCAGTTTAATTGAGCTAAACATAGTTGAGCTAGTTGTATCTAGTCTAATTGATTGATACACTAGTGAGAGTGGTGTGAATTAATTATTAATTAATTCAATAATTATAAACTCATTAATCAACTAAAGAATACATCAGTTAACTACAGTGCATGGACAATTTCAGTGGAGACCAGTGAAGAGGTAGGTGAAAGAGCAGTGTGACTATCAGTTGTGAATATACTGTTGCGTGATTTGCAACAACCAGTGATTGGAGATTCCAATGAGGATTATGCAATACAAGCCAGGTGGTTCAAGGTTAATTAAGATCCATTCTTCAGTAGTGATTGCGCAGTAGAGGCAGGCTATCAGGTGGTAGAGATTGGAGCATGTGATTTGCTAGATATAGCTTGATCAGTGTGTAGCAATTGGAGATTGTACTGAGAGCTTGTGAGGAGCTTTGTATGATGATTGTTACATGATCTCTATGACATATAATATAAATATAGTTGGGGGTTTTCAGCTTTAAGCTTTCCCATAAAATACTGTGTTCATATGTGTGATTGTTTATGGTTTTAATGTGCGCATGCGATTGTTTTTTTTTATTTCCGCAATTAATGATCAATGGTAGAAGAGATTTTGTATTGTGCATGAAGTTAAAATAGTGTGTGATCAGGAGAATCTCGGTGGATAACATATCAGTTATTCAAATTTATACATGGTATCAGATCGATATTGATCATTGGAGCAATTGCAAAACATTGAAGTGGTTGAGTTTTGAGCTGGTGGAATTCGAATTTGCAGTAGTGTTTTCTTGGTGTCGAAGTTGAGATGTATTTCAACGGATTGCGATTGGAGTATGACCTTGAGGGAAACTTGAATTATATTGCATGGAAGGACAGGATGGAGGCGGTTCTGGATGACAATGGGTTAAAGGAGTTCATAGATGCAGAAATTCCAAAACCTACTTCTAGCAATCATGCTGTCGTACTTGACGCATGGAAAAATAAGACAACAAAGTGTCGAAGGATTCTGTTGGAAGGTGTGAAGGATCAGATAGTGTCAAACCTTCATGGTAAAGCTTCTCCATTCTTGATGTGGAAAGCTTTGACAGATTTATTTCAAAGCAAGAGCAACCAGAGGAAGTTGGCGCTCAAGAATAAACTCAGGAACATAAAAATGGAGAAAGGTGACAGTATGCCCAAGTACCTCACGAAGTTCATCCAATGCAGGGATGAGCTGGGAAGTGTGGGGGTTACTGTTGATGACGAGGAATTGGTGAGCTTGGCTCTCCTTGGGCCTCTGAAGAGTTGGAATTCCTATCAGGACTCTGTCTAGGATGGGAGCGACTGTGGTCGGATCTTGTGCAAGAGGAGATAAGGCGTAGTACCGGGGACGGATCTTCATCAAAGAACTCAGATGAAGAAAATTATGCTTTGGCTGCCAAAGCAAGGAAGGTGAAGAGCAAGAATAATGCTTCTCAATCTGGTGCGAAAGGCAAGAAGTAGGACATGTACAAGGTGAAGTGCTTTCACTGTCACCAACACAGACATTACGCCACAAATTGTCCACAGAAGAAGAAAAATAAGCAGGCTGCTGGATCTACAGCTGGAGAGACCTTAGCCTCGCATTTTGAGCTATATTTTTCACTGATTGCATGCTTGGTCTCAAGTATGATGGGTTCAGTGTGGTTTCTTGACAGTGGTGCGTCTTTTCATATGACTGGAGACAAATATTTGTTTACTGATCTGGATGAGAAAGATCTTGGAGTGCACATCGAGATGGGCGATGATGGTAGATACAGTGCGACCGGTATTGGTACCATTTCCTTTGAGAGGGAGTCTGGTAAACCCTTCGTATTGAAGGAAGTGATGCATGTTCCAGGATTGAAGAAGAATCTAATCTCTGTGGCGATGTTAGAAGACAAGGGATATGATGCTGTATTTAGCGAGGGAAAGGCTTTCTTGCGCAGTAAGGCAACTGGTGAAACCCAGAGGATAGGGGTTCGAGTTAAGAACCTTTATCAGTTGCAGGTAGATGGTTGCGCAGCAATGGCAAGCAAGGCAGAAGGAGTGGTGAGCCGGGATGATGGCGAGCTGTGGCACAGGAGATTGGGCCATCTTCACCATGGAGCTTTGAAAATTTTGTAGCAGATTTCTACCGGGATTCCCAAAGGTACACTTGCGCAGTCAGATCAGCGCAAGGGATGTACTTCTTTTAGAAAATATGTGAAATCCACCTTTCACGAGAAGGATATTCGTGCCACAACGATCCTTGAGAGAGTTCAAACAGACGTGTGTGGTCCTTTCTCTGTAGCTTTGACAACAAAGCACAAGTACTATGTGATCTTTGTTGATGATTTCTCTCGGAAGTGTTGGATCTTCTTCATGCATAAGAAGAGTGAGACATATTCAAAGTTCTGTGAATTCAAGGCGCTGGTTGAGAAGGAATCGGGGAAGCATGTGAAGGCTCTTAGGAGCGACAATGGTGGTGAATTCATCTCTCTTGAATTCAAGGACTTTTTGCAAAGACAAAAAGGAATTTGAAGAGAGCTCATAGCACCTCACAACCCACAGTAATGGGCAAGTGAGTGAAAGAATAGAACGATCATGGGTGCTACACGGCTTTTGCATGATCAGGGCCTTCCCATACACTTGTGGGCTGAGGCATGCAATACTGCGGTTTATGTGCAAAACCGTTGTCCTCACATGATACTTGGCATGAGTACACCCGAGGAGGTGTTTTCTGGTAAGAAGCCTGATATTTCCCATTTGAGGATTTTTGGTTCACCTGTTTACATTCATGTGACTAAGGATGCCAGGAAGAAGCTGGAGCTGATTGCAGAGGTTGGGATATTTGTGGGGTACACTGATACACCCCACAACTATCGTGTGTATTTTCCAGACAGTTGCAAGACTGTTGTGCGACGGATATCAAATTTCATGAGGAGAAAGCCATGAAGTGTTCGCTTGAGAGGGAGCCACACTTGCATGCATATGAGGAGCTATTAGTTCCTAAGGATGAGTCTCTGGATGTGGATCATCCACAAGAGGAGGTTCATGGAGTGGAAGAGACCACTCATGCAACGCCAACCATCGTAGGGCGGAAGCGCACTACTAAGCTAAGCGACCGGCTCAAGATGTAGAGAGATTGTAGGAGCACCTACATCACAATCACAGACAGAGACAATCACCCGACTGCAGATATCGGATACGTGGCTCTTATGAGCAAATGTGTCGTGATAGAGCCATCCTCTTTCGAGGAAGCTGTGGAGGACCCCGCATGGGTAGATGCCATAGTGGAAGAGTATGATTCGATTGTTAGAAACAGTGCATGGGAGGTTGTCCCAAGGCCAGAGGGGAAATTATTGGTGGGTTCGAGATGGATCTACAAAGTGAAGCAGGTAGCTGACGAGACTGTGGAGAAGTACAAGGCAAGATTTGTTGCCTGAGGCTTCTCACAGATAGAGGGGATCGAATATGAGGAGACCTTTGCACCTGTCACAAGGTATTCTTCCATACGGACGATCCTAGCTCTCTCAGCGCATATGGGGTGGCACATTCATCAGATGGATGTGAAGACTGCGTTCCTCAACGGAGTCATTGAGGAGGAGGTGTACATAGAGCAACCCGAAGGTTTCGAGATCTTCAGCAACGAGTCGCATGTGTGCAGGCTCAAGAGAGCGTTGTATGGGTTGAAACAAGCACCTCGTGCTTGGTACACACGGATAGACAGTTATTTCACCAGACTTGGATTCTCCAAGAGTGAGGCGGATTTGAACCTATACCAGATTGTGGTGGAGGGTAAGTTGCTGATCATTGTACTTTATGTAGATGATTTGATTTTGACAGGTGATGAACTGTTGATACACTCATGCAAGGCTGATCTTGCAAAGGAGTTTGAGATGAAGGACTTGGGCCTCCTTCATTATTTCTCGGGATTGGAAATTTGGCAGCGCAGTGGTGGACTGTTTGTTTCTCAGGGTAAGTATGCCCGGGAGATACTGGAGAAGTTCAACATGCATGGCTGCAAGCCTGTTGATACTCCTCTTCCTGGTGGTTGGAGGAAGGAGGATGCTACTTCAGCGGAGGTAGTGGATGCCACTGTTTATTGATAGTTGGTGGGGTCGCTTATGTATCTGGTCAATACACGACCCGATATATGCTATGCTGTTAACCAGCTTTCGCAAGCTATGGTTAAGCCTACCAAGCTCTTCTGGAAGGCAGGCAAGCATGTATTGCGTTATCTTAGAGGCACATCGGGATATGGCTTGTGGTACAGACAGGAGGATGAGGTGAAGCTATGTGGCTTCATGGATGCAGATTGGGCAGGGAGCCCAACGGACAGAAAGAGCACATATGGAGGGATCTTCATTATCGGGTCGACAGAAGTTTCTTGGTATAGCAGGAAGCAGAGATCCGTGGCACTCAGTTCAGCAGAGGCTGAGTATATGGCAGCAAGCTTGGCTGCATGCGAGGCCATATGGATGAGGAAGATTCTGGTCGGGTTGTTTGGGTCACACTTGGAGCCTACTGTGATTTATTGTGATAACCAGAGTTGTATTAAACTCTCGGCTAATCCGGTATTTCATGATAGATCCAAACACATCGACATCAGGTACCATCATATCAGAGATTGTGTGCAGCGGAGAATCATGTTACTTTCATACATTCCCACGGAGGATCAAGATGCTGATATCTTGACGAAGGCGCTCACCAGGAGAAAATTTGAATACCACGGGGGTAGGATAGGGGGTGGCAGATAATCCCTATCTTGTTGAGAGGGAGTGTTGAGATTCAACAAGATGATGAGCTTAGTGAAAAGAGTCACCTTCACTAAGTGGGCATGTAGGCTATTTTTGGTGCAAATTCTATTTTTAGACTATGTCTATTTTTAGACATGTCGATCATATTCTATGAGTTGTAGGATGTTATTTGTGGATGGTTGGTCAAGTTGGAAAAATTGATGGAGTTCTATTTTTAGACATATTAGGCGAATCTGTTTTTATATTGCCGAGTCTAAAAATAGATATGTCGAATATTATTAGCTCTTAATAATATTTGGACTATAAGCAGTATCTTATTCTCTTGGAACGCCTGACCCAAGTGCACAGATGTGGCACAGGAGCTGACAAAAGGAATTACGCTATTCCTGAGGGTTAAGTGGAGCTATTGCATGGATACTTCAGTTAGAACTCATGTGAGAGAGTTTGGTGGAGTTGATTGAGGAAGTTAATGGAGTTGTGTTAAATTTAATTGAGTTAAACATAGTTGAGCTAGTTGTATATAGTCTAATTGATTGATACAATAGTGAGAGTGGTGTGAATTAATTATTAATTAATTCACTAATTATAAACTCATTAATCAACTAAAGAATATATCAATTAACTTCAGTGCATGGACAGTTTCAGTGGAGACCAGTGAAGAGGTAGGTGAAAGAGCAGTGTGACTATACTGTTGCATGATTTTCAACAACCAGTGATTGGAGATGCCAATGAGGATTACACTGTACAAGCTAGGTGGTTCGAAGTTAATTAAGAGCCATTCTTCAGCACTGATTGCGCAATAGAGGCAGGCTATCAGGTGGTAGAGATTGGAGCATGTGATTTGCTAGATCTAGCTTGATTAGTGTGTAGCAATTGGAGATTGTACTAAGAGCTTGTGAGGAGATTTGTATGATGATTGTTACATGATCTCTATGACATATAATATACAGATAGTTGGGGGTTTTCATCTTTAAGCTTTCCCATAAAATACTGTGTTCATATGTGTGATTGTTTATGGTTTTAATGTGCACATGCGATTGTTTTTTTTATTTCCGCAATTAATGATCAATTGTACAAGAGATTCTGTATTGTGCATGAAGTTAAAATAGTGTGTGATCAGGAGAATCTCGGTGGATAACATATCAGTTATTCAAATTTCTACACTTTTGAATTTCTTGCTGGAAGAGGAGGATGAAAAAGTGATTGAGGGGTTTTACAAAGGAGATTGTGGAGGTCATCATTATTAGAAGGCCACAGCAAATAATATTCTTAGAGCAGGGTATTATTGGCCTACTATGTTCAGAGATGTCCACAAAAATATTTCTGCCTACCATGAATGCCAGATTTTTGATGGTAAGAAGAAGCTTGTTCCTTTACCCTTGATGCATATCTATGTTGAGGCACCATTTCAACTGTGGGGGCTAGATTTTATTGGTGAGATTAATCCATCATATTCAGGTTAGCATCGCTGGATTCTAAAAAAAACTGGTTATTTCACCAAGTGGATTGAAGTAATCCCATCTAGGCAAGCAAATGGTTCAGTTATCATTTCATTTTTGGAAAATAATATATTATCTAGGTTTGGATGCCCTATGAAGATCATCACTGACAATGCAGATGCATTCAAATCCAAGAAGCTGATTAGTTTTTGTCATCAATATCACATTACACTTGGGAATTCTATTGGATATTATCCACAAGGTAATGGTCTTGCTGAATCTTCTAACAAGAGCATTGTGAGGATTATTAAGAAGGTGTTGTAGGAAAATAAGAAGTCATGGCATTTGAAGCTGAAGTATGCTCTATGGGCTGATAGAGTGTGCACAAAGAGATCAATCAGAACTTCACCTTATGAGTTGGTATATGGAGCTGAAGCCATTTTTCCTACATGCTTGGGAGTGCCTATCATGAAGTTGCTGCAAGGATTGGAGGAGGAGCCAAATGCAATTTAGAGGAGAATAAATCAGTTGATAGCCTTGCAAGAGAAAATGGAGGAAGTCTATAACAATAATCAACAATCTCAAAACAGAATCAAGAAGACATTTGATAGGAAGGTCAAGGAGGAAAACTTCAAATCCAAGATGTGGTTTTGAAATGGGAGGCCGGGATTGAAGAAAATGGGAAACATGGTAAGTTTGAAAATATTTGGAAAGGTCCATTCAGAGTAGCTGCATTCCATGGAAGCAACACTTACATTCTGTAGGAGATGGATGGACAACCTTGTGCTGGAGGGCCTGCCAATGGCAGGTTTTTGAAGCACTATTCCTCTTAAGTTCTGCTGATCTTTCATTCAATTGTATATATTACATTTTTATATGTTTTTATACAAATAAAGACAAGATGATCATCAAGCTTGAGCCCGAGGTGAACGCCATTAGAGTTTCAAGGAAAGCTTGGAAAATTTCAGAGTTTTTATTTTCAAGAAGTTGTATAGCACTGGAACTATAGGTTATTTTGTGTACCACAGGGGCACACCATCATAACTGGAGCCATTTTTATCACTCAGAAAAAGTGAAACATCATTTGACATAGTCTTAGAGGTTCATGTGTCAAAGGTATGGTCATAGAATTCATTTTTCATTACTTGGTAAAGGAAAAATTTAAATTTTTTTTATTAGCCTATCCTAAGGTCCAAACCCACGCCCATTCAAGTCTTTTCATGTCACATTAGTCATTATTTCCTGACATATTTCATTTCCCAAGCTTACAACTCTGAAAAGGTCATTTTAGCCAATAATTCCTACTTTCTTAGCGAATTACACAGAAAAAATGCACTTTTTGCTACGAAACTGCTAATACTTTCATAGCGAAACTGCCCATAAATACATTAAGTATGCTACAAAAGGAGGTATTCCTGTCTTTCTTTTCAAAATAGGTGCTAGGTGTCAGTCAATGATTGAAAGGGTTAGGGTAGATGTCATTCGATTTAGTTAGGGTTAAATCAAGGTACAATGGTCATGGCTGAAGTCATTATTACCATTTTAAGCATGTATGAGTCATGATTGTGCCATGAGTTGTCATCAAAATTTTAAAATCTTTCCAAATTGAGTCATTTGTCATTCTCTGCTCCCTCTTTGCATGTTATTGAGCTATTTCACTAAGCCCAAGCTGTGGCTGGAATTTTCAAAGGTTTGCAAGTATCACTGATCAAGCGAGGCTAGGAAGACATAAAAGTACCATGGCTGCAAAGAGGAAGAACAAAAAATGTGACCATTGTCTTAGATATGAGCCATTAGACATGAACTTGATAAATGAAGGCCCAAAAACTTTAGAAGTTTTCAGAAGAACAGGGTGTTTGCAGTTTTTCCAGAGATTGCAAGGATGCCATGTGTAAGTTTCTAAGGAGTTTTCCATCAATTTCAATGGGATAGCTGCTAAAGTGGGAATGATGAACCTCACTATAACACCAGAGACTATTGCAGAATTCCAAGAGAAGGAGAACAATGGTTCAAAGGTTTCAAATCCAACATGCAGGAATGTAAGGAATATATCAAGCCAGAACATAGTTATATTGACCTTACAAATTCCATTCCAAGGAGCTACATGAAATACAACTTCTCAAAGCTACTTCTTATCATTCAGAAGTACTTCACTTGTGATGGGAGGTATCATATGGTTTATTCTTACCACTTCAGGCTTCTACTACACTTTGTTGGTAAGAAATATCTTGATCTACCTTTTTACTTATATAGAAGCTTAGCAAAAATGGTAGATAAAGTTCAAGCTAAATCTGAAGGAAATGAAACCTCACTCTTTCATCATGGTTTAATCAATTTGCTGGCTTTAGAGGAGTTAAAAATACTAGGCAGAGACTGGTCTTCTTTTCTGTTTGTCAGTGGGTTTTAAGTGGATGCCATTACCCCTAAAATAACTCTTAAACCTAGAGGAATACCATCACCTTCAGTGGCAGAACAAAGTGAGCCTATAGGGGCAGAGCAAAGTGAACCAGTAATCATGGAAACAGAGCAATTGCAGAAACTTGATACACCTGCTGTTTTACTTGCAAAATAAAAGCCAACTGTGAGAAAACCTACAAAACAAGAGCCAACTATGAGTAAACATGGCAACAAAAGGATTACAAGAAGCCAAACAGTGGCTAAGGGAAATTTAGAAGAAATTATTCATGCAATTGATATTGAAGAGACTCCCAAATTCCAAGCTAAGGATATAGATAAGGGAGGAAAGAAGCTCAAGAAAGCCAAATCAACAAAGAAGTTAGAGTTTGAGGGTGAGGATGTAGGTTTCATGTTTCGGGCTAGGAAACCCATGACAAGACATGCTAGAAAACTCTTGGAAATCAATAAAGAAGTTCAGAGGGTCACTGAAACTATCCATCCACCAACAAGCATCATTGACCTTTCATTACTTGCAAAAGAAGAATCATTCATCAATCAAAAGAAAGGAAAGGAGAAAACTATTGAAAAAATAGAGTTTGAGGTTCTTAAAGAGTAGTTGAAGTTAGAAAATCATGAGATAGAAGTCTTGAATAAAGAGGCAAGGAAACATAATGTTTATAAGGTGTAGTTTGAGAAAATGAAAGAAGTTGGGGAAGATTAGGTTGACATTGTGTCAAAGACCTTAGATAACACACAAAAATTGATCAAATGGAATCAGCCGTTGAGAGGAGAGTTGAAGCATATCAGAAGAATGAACCCGCAATTGAAATCTAGGAACATAAAGCTGAAGGACTAAGTCAAATACCTTCAAGAGAAGTTAGAATTGATCCATGAGCAGCTAGAGAAGAAGGGCTTAAAAACGACTGCAGTGGAGGAACCCATAGCTCAACTTATCATTAATGAAGAGAAAGAACCTCAAGGCTATTAAGTTGAGTTTGATTATGGTTTAAGAGGTTAATGACATGTTGAAGACCAAGGTTCTATAGCTGGAGGTTAAATTTTTGCGATAGGGTCAAAATCTGGAAATTGTGCAGTTTTTCACAGTTTCGTAACGTTTCAGAGGCTTGAAGCCAGGAAAACACCACAAAAATTTATGTAGTTGTCTTTTTGTTTCTAAAACCACTTTTTGCAGCTTTCAAGAAGGGGAAATGGTAGTGATGATCTGTCATGTCATGATGTACACCATGCAAGAGAAAAGAAGCAGAAATTTTGAGTGCAAAAGCCATTTTTTGGACGCTACGAAAGCACGCTACGAAACTGCCCCGTTTTTGTAGCGAGCTGTTTTTGAAGGTTTCTGAGAAGTTTAAAAGAATTTTTGGACAGATGGAAACATCCAAAACGTAAAGGGACCTTGCCACCAAACATCTATGACTTGAAGACCATGCAATGGAGACAACTCATCAGTTGAAGTTTTTGTTGAAGATAGGGTCATGTTTTCCTAAAAAATAGGGTTTGGTTCCATTTGTTGAGGAGGATATTTAAGATGTCAAGTAGTGATGAGCTATGTCATAGCCTATTCAAACATGTGAGGCTTAGTTTTTAGATATGTAACTATTTTAAAAGATAAGGTAGTTTGATGTAATAAATAGAAGTTTGAGTCCTATTAGGAAAATGTTTGCTTTAGAGTGTAGCTGTCATTTTCTGATTAAAAGACATGTTTTTCTGTTATGTAAAGTGTCATAGGAAGAGTTTGATGAATCTAGCCAAGAGGTAGATCATCTCTGATGTAAGAAGGTCTATTTAAGGTCAAATTATCAAAGTTGTAAAGGGTTGGAGATTTTTTGCACCATATGCTGCTGTATGTAATTTGACTAATATCAGTAATACATAGGACTTCTTCTGGACATACCTGAGATTCTCATGGTGTTTTTAATGTCTTTCTAATCTTATATCTTTATATGTACCACTTGCAGTAGATTTCATATTTATTATTCAGAATTCATATGTTTATGCTCTGACTTCCTTTATTGATGAAATGACTGTGTTTCCCTATGTTCTATATGTAATTTTCCCTTGTTAAAGACTCTTATCTGCCTCAACTTCCATGTCAAGAAACATTGCCACTAAATCTACTAATTTATTGACTCCATAAGCCCAATGGTTGCAAGCCTGCATTCTTTTCAACCTACATACACAAAAAGAAAGTTATTTCTCAAATAGAGTTAGTCATATAATCCTATCATTATCTAATATTATAAACCCCTTTGAGAGAGCCCTCTCAGAATGAAGAGGCTAAGATTTAGTCAAAAGCTGGTTTGAAACAGTTACATAGAGTTGTTTGATCAACAACCAATCAAGTGCAATTTTGTGATAACAATTTGAATATGCACATGAATACCCATTTTCTCTGGCTAGTTGAGAAGCTATAGGGAGCACGAGCATATTAAAGATATTTTTGTGAATGAATACCTTTAGCCTGAAACATTTAAAACATAGTTGTATGACTCAAATTCAATGAAAAAAAATAAATTGTTGTTGTATGAAATAAAGTTTAGATAGATTCCACGATCTCTATGCTTACCTCCTTTGACCATTTGAAAATGCCTCTGATTGTTCTTTTGAGAATTCAAACCCTTGCACTAATATTTCTGGCCATTTTTGTCCCTGTGGTGAAGTGGGATACAATGCTTCTTGTCTGCCTCCTTTGATCTTTTTAAGACCTCTAATTTTACCTTTTGAAAACTCATGCCTTTGTGTTGATACTCTTTGCCTTTTTGTACCTTTGGTGAGGTGGAATCAATGCTTCTTTCCAAACCCTAGAGGGCAGATTGAAACCCTTGACATGTCATCTACTGTCATGAAGGAGGCTCTTTGTCATCATTTGACCTATTTTGTTAATTTTCCCAAACTCCTAGGTTTTAGGCCTGCTTAGAAAAAGTAAATAGTGTTGTCTTCTAAGTTATCTGAAACTTCTCAAAACTCGTTAATTATTTCTAAAGAATCTTCAATGTGCACTTGATGGAGTTGAGGTGACCTTTGCCCTTGTAGACCTAGTACTGATTCCTTGTTTGGCCAAACAGTCACAAAACCTGATTTTATTCAAACATAGGCCTTGCTGCCTTCTTATTTGTTGTTTATGGTCTTCTCGTGATGATTTTCCCATTACCTTACCTCTTTTTTAGGTTGATGGCCATTTGATCCTTTTGCAAAAATGTGAGCAAGGGGCAGCTGTCCCCTTGCAAGATTTGTGCTCTAGGCAAAAAATCCTTCCTTGAATGAATTTTTTGATCAGTTTAGACAAGATCACCTATCTTTTTCTTCTTTTAATGTAGTTTCTTCATACAGGAAAAACATAGTTTGTAGGGTACCAAATCCACCCTATGACTTTGTGAAACCCTAGGTGACCTAGTGGAAGCTTTCTTGGACTTGGATTTTGGACTGAGACCTAGAATTTGGGATCATCAAGTGTAAGATAGAGTTTATGATAAACTAATGTATTGAAGATCCAAAATCCAATGTACTTGATTTATCTAAAGAGCTTACATAGATAGTTTGAGACCATCAATGTTTGGGAGCATTTTAGGAGACACAACAAAGCTATTTGATTAGTGGGCTTAGGTAGCGGTGGGGGGGTTTTTAGGCGAAATAGAATAGAGGATTTGGGCCAAAGGTGAATACATATAGATAGAAAGAGTGACATAAGCCTCTAATGGGTTTTTCGGGACTGGTAAGCAAAGCTAGACATTATGGAAATGATGAAATAGTGAAAAATTATCTTGAGGATAATGAAGGCAGTGAGATTTCTAAAACTCATAATGTTTATGAACCTTGTTTCTAGAAATCTTGGGATAATCATTTAGTCATCAAAAAAGGAAAAAATTACTGATGACTAACACCCAGAACTCCTCTGGTTCAAGCCCACTTAATTGTGGAGATTTTCCCCGCAATCAAACCCACTTAGCTTGCTACCCAATTTGCAAAACCTTAGCAAGTATTGTGCCACATGAACCATTCAAGTAGAGCTCCCTTTACTCTTTGTATTTAAGTATGAGAGGTTTCTACATTGCATTGTATTAGATATCATTTTTGGGATTCAACTGCATTAAGTAAGTCATTCATCTATGACCATTTTCATGAGAGGTAGTCATAAATAACAAATTTCTCATGATTTTTGAATAGTCCACTTAGCACTCATTGCATCGGGTAATTCTCAGAGGGGTGAAGAAGTGGTATTGAAACTAGTGAAATGAATAACATATCGTCAATCATCACTTCTAGGGCTTGCACCCAGTAACCAGGAATTCCCGAGAGGTCACCTATCCTAGAACTCCTATGGCTCAAGCACGCTTAACTCTGGAGTTTTTCCCCACAATCAAACCCACTTAGATTGCTACCCCATTTGTAAAACCTTAACAAGTATCGTGCCACATGAACCATTCAAGTAGAGCTCCATTTACTCTTTTTATTTAAGTATGAGGGGTTTCCGCAGTGCCTTATATTAGATATCATTTTTGGGATTCAACTACGTTACGTAATTCATTCATCTATGACCATTTCCATGAGAGGTATTCATAACTGACAAATTTCTCATGATTTTGAATAGTCCACTTAGAAATCATTGCATCGGGTAATTCTCATAGGGGTGAAGAAGTGGTATTTTAAATAGTAAAATGAATCACATAGCGTCAATCATCACTTTCAGGGCTTGCACCCAGTAACCAGGACTTCTTGAGATGTCACCCATTCCAAAACTCCTCTGGCTCAAGAGCGCTTAAATATGGAGTTTTCCCCCACAATCAAGCCCACTTAGCTTGCTACCCCATTTGCAAAACCTTACCAAGTATTGTGCCTCATGAACCATTGAAATATACCTTCAATATATAAAATGGGTATTTGATAGAATTTTATTTCATCCTATGTACCAAAAGTTATTAATACGAATGAAACTAGAGGTAATTATGTGTGCATGATGATTTGATTCAATTTTGTGAGGTCACTGCCAAATGTTCAAGCTATTCAAAGTAGTTGTTTCAATTGTTTGTTAACTCCTTTTCTATTTGTGTTAGTTTTTTCCAATTATAAGTGTATGTTTCTTGGTTGCAAGAGGACAACCATGGGAAAATATCTAAAGAGAAAATGTTTCAAGATATTTGAAGATATAAACCAAAAAATTCAGGAGAAAAACCTTGAACTAAGAAGGAGACTACAATTCTCTAAGTATGAGAAACAAGAGATGGAAGGCAGATTGCTTCTCCACGGATAATTTTTCATGGGAATCATCTAAAAGTTGAAATTTGAGTTGCAAGAGAAGGAAGAGATTTTTGAAAAATTCAAAAATAGTGAAGGATTGGAGAAGAATGAACAATCTACTATACAAAAGAAGCCATCATCTACCACATGTGCTCAAACCATGCATGAGGTATGTATTGTAATTAATTAACCATCTTCTCCCCATCTGTTAGCACAGTTCTGCTTAGTCATGGGTTTGTTTTAAATCATTTTAATTTTAGGATAAAAAAATTGTAAATTTCAAAATTTTTAGAACGCTACCGGAAGTTCCGATAGCGTCTATTTTAACCCTATCGGAAACACTGTTTGAACTCTATTTTATGCATGTTTTTCCTTTACCTGATGCTTTCCCGATATCAACTAAGGTTTAAATATTTTTAATCATGTTCCATGTCACGTGATAGGAAAGGTTATACATTTGAATGATGTCAAGTTAGTAGTGGTCATACGTGGAAGAGTTAGGTGTCAATGTGCACTCATGAAGACCAACTGTTGTTTTTTCTATCTATCAGCCCAAGTCGTTGTGCCCACATGTCGAAGGTACATATTCATTATAAAAATTAATCATGTATCTACTATTTAATGTGGTGACCGATTGGATAATCATGCATGAGCACTGCCAGAACTTTAGGCCTACCAGGAAAAATGCGATGGAGGTGGCTGCCAACTCAAACACCGTTCAACTCCAGCCACATGTTCCATAGAATATGAAACAATGCAGGAAACTAAAAGATAATTATGAATATCACGAGGTCTGGTATATGGTTATGGATACTTCCCATTATGAAAAGATCTTTTACATGGAAAAATGAACCAACATATCACATAAAATCATCGAAAGAAAAAGAAAGAAACCAATTTTCAAATTCAAATGTTGGTGAATAAGCAGTTCTAGTGAGCAAATTGAAGAGGATATTGAGTTTTCAAACAGTTTACATTGAGGGTTCAAAAAAAACTCTTAATTAATTTTTTATAATCTTGACACCTTTCTGATCTAGCAGACATCCTTAATTATTGCTCAAATGACTAAAGGAAGAAAAATTAAGCATATTGAACCTCAAGGGGTTGGATTAATATATGCCAAACTGAATGCGAGGAGGTTTTTTGTACAGGCTGGGTGGTACCCATTTTTATCAAGGTTAGGAAGTTCTCATCTATTAGTAGCCAAATAATTTACCCTCTCATTCAATGAACAAGAAGAAAAGTTTAGGGCCTCAAATTGCAGGTATCAACAGAATCAATTGCTGAAGCTTTCCACCTCCCACAATAAGGAGAGAAATGGTTCAAAAACCAAGTTATTACTGGAGGAGACCTGAACAACTTCATCAAGGATGAATATAGAGATCCTAAATGGGCTAAAGGGATTCCTAGTAGTTATCTCAAGGGTGAATGGGTTGAAACTGTCAAGCTCATTAAGATCTATCTTACTTGTGAGAGGAGGTATACTATTGTATTTTTGTATCACATGAGGTTTTTGTTTCACCTTGCAGGTATGAAGACTCTCAACCTACATTTATTCCTGCTAAAAATCTTGACTAAGATGTCAGCTAGAATACAAACCCATGCAGTAGCTTCAGATTGTAGCATCTACCATCAAGCTCTTATCAAGGTGTTGATTGTTGAAGAACTAAAAAGAAGAAACCAGTTTTGGGAGAATTTCCTATTTGATAAGGCAGGCCAACTTGTACCTACACAAAATATTCCTGCTTAGCAACTTGCAGCCTCATAGCAACATTCTCAACCTACAAAGAAGAAGAAAGAAAGTTAGAAACCAACTACTTCATCAGTTGGTAAAAGGACTACAAGAAAATCAAAGAAGGTAAATATCTACAAGAAGGCGAAGGAAAAAAAGGAAAAGGAAAAGAATCCCCAACCAAATTTGAAGAGAAGTTGGAAAAAGGAGAAGGTTCATCTATTATCAAGCCCAAATAAATGAATATTGTGTCTCTTGTTTCTCCTTTTTCCAAGGTATATGCTAGAGGGAAGAAAGGAAAGACTACAACTGCAGAAAAATCAAAAGAACAGGTGCTGCCGGAAGTTCTGGTAGCAAACATTCAACCTATGGTTAAGGAGGATTATCGGCCCAAAAAATTAGATGAGGAGCTCCTAAAGGATGTAGGATATGTTGTTAGCAGCAAGAAAATACAAACAAGAACTAGTAACAAATTTAGGCTGAGATCAAAATCCCTACATAACCCAAGCTTGAAGACAAAAGTTATAGATGCAGAGAGGAAATCTAAAGGGTTATAGACTGTAACTCCTTCAATTGCAGAATATAGTGGGTTCAAGAAGAAAGAAAAGGGTAAAGCTCCTTCAGGCCAGCAAACATGAACCTCCAAGAGAAGAAAAATATAGAAGAGCTCAGAAGAGAAAAAGGCCAATGCAAAAGAGACAGCCACCTAGACTACAAGGTCACAATCAACAATTGGTAGTAAAACAGGTTTAAACAAGCTTGCAAAAATTGCAGCTCATATGGAGGAGAGGTAAAAGGATGTCCCAATGAAGCATCATTTTTCATATTAGTTATATTTTGGAATAACTCATTTTTCAGAATGTTTTAATCTGCACATAAATTTTCAAATATCTTGCTGTGCATTGTTGTAAAGGAAACAAAGCGCTACCGAAACTTCCAGTAGGATTACAATTTTTTGCGCAGTTACAGGTTTTTACCGGAAGTTCTGGTAGCGTCTGTTTTTAATGATTTTTGACAGTTGTCACCATAATTTTTGAGCTAGCCCAGGGAGGATAAGGACTCCTAATGATATGGAATTTTCAAGTAATGGTTGATAAGTGGTTTTGAGGTTGTTAAATGACACATTTAATGAAGCTACAAGAGTTTAAAGAACCAAGATCATGGAGAGATAGATCAACAGAAAATTAGGTAGGTTGCTAGCACACTCAACAACATAGTTCGAGTAGTCTTTTTCTTCCTATCTAGATCTGTCCTGTTAGTTATAGTTCGATAGGATATGTCTTTAATATGCTATAACTCCTATGTAATGAGAGGAAGAGTGGATCCTTCTTTTTAGGTGAGATGTCATTGGTGTCTCTCTATATAGATATAATTTGTAAATACCATTTCAAGGTTGGATTTTGGTCAACCTGAAGAATTTTTCATAATAAAGAAAACTCCTTTTTGTACTTCATGCTGAAGGACTTTGTGTTCCAAGGACTATCTAATGCATGGTGTGTTTCTCTAGTTGTTTTATTCATATAATTTACGAGTTGTAGGAGCTAGCAAGTAGGAGTAAGAGCACTGTTAGAGGATCTAATAGTTAATTATCCACAGTTCATTCTTCTGAAAATCATCTATATGTTGTATAGAGCATGCTAGTGAAGGTTTCATGAAGGATTTATGATATTCTTTATGCATGCATTCTGATTTCTAAATGTTGTTTCCTTTACATAAAACTGATTTTATGTAAAAGGCCACTCTTATAGCTGTGTCAATGATTTAGGATATGTTTATTTCTTAGACTGAGTATCGACTATCTGTCTCCTTTGATCTATCACAATATTCTACCCTATAATACAAAATTGTCCATACAATTTATACTTGCCAAAGGTTGCCAAATGCATGAAGGTCTAAAAGAGTTTAAATCATTTCAAACTCTTTAAGAAGCCATCCCACCATCCAAAATCTATTGCTTTGAAATGAACTATGATGTGTAAGGATTGTTGAGCCCCAAAGATGTCCTTTCCTTTCACCAAATTTCACTTCATTTCCTTTGTCCCTTATCAATTATAGGCTTAAAATATCAATAGGATTAATTAAAGTCACTTTAGGAATGCATACAATGACTGACTTGCTATATTTTTGTGGTTTTGTTGTTGTAGTAATTTTTGACTAGACTTAGCTACAGAATGCAGCCATTCTGTAGCTAGTCGCCTATTCCGCAGCTATATTCATGTTCACACAGGTTACAGGTGTCACTTAAAGGAAAAATGCATATGGTTGAATTCCAAAACACTCCTACATCATTTCTTGCCCTCTACGAAGTCTGAGCAAAAATCTACAGGTGGTTATGCACGTGGAGGAAACCAAAACTAAGAAGCAGATTCCTACCAGGACAAGGACTCTACAGATGTCTTCCCTATTTCTTCTCTAGGGCAGTTATGTATTTCTCTTATAAGAATAACTCGGGAAACCGAGAGACAATTAGCTAGATTGATGTTTTATTTTTAAGTTGTCCAAGACCGTAATACTTTGTTTTTGAAGCGTTTTCCTTTAATGAAAGAAGAGCAACTTTAATACAAGATCTGAAGCAATATTGAGTAGATTTGTGTGCTAATCCGGTGGTAGAGGGCCCCTATTGCCTGAGAAGCTCTGTGCATATTGTTTAGATAAGTAACTTTAGCCTTGTTTCATTCCTAATTCAAGTAGTTTTCTGAACTTTATGTTTTATGCTCACTTAAATCGAATGTTACAGCCAGTCTTATTCTTATGAATTGTTCCAAAATATCATTAACACTGAATGAGATATAACTGTAGTATTTTAGAGATTAGTTGCATTTTTCTGAACTTTATGTTTTATGCTCACTTACATCGAATGTTACAGCCAGTCTTATTCTTATGAATTGTTCCAAAATATCACTAACACTGAATGAGATAGAGCTGTAATATTTTAGAGATTAGTTGCATTTTAGTTCAGCTGTAATACTCTGGAGGTTAATTGCACTCTAGTTCAGTTCTGTTCACTGTATTTCAAGTTAATTGATTGCATTCTAGTTCAGTTCTATTCACTGTATTTCAAGTTTTATTAGCTAGTTGTACTCTAGTTCTGTTAAAGTAGACTTAAAGGCCTTCATTATTTACAAACTACTCTTGTTCTTAATCTCTATTAATACATTATTATCATAGGAACAAGAATTGGTAATATCATTTTGAATTCTTGACTGTTCTGCAAATTCTCATAATTTTACAAACTACCTCTTTCCAAAACTATTCCAAAAGATTTCTAATCCTTGAATGAGGCTTAATAGTGACATTTTGAGTTGTAGAATGAATTGATTTTAGTGTCTTAAGTTAATTTAGAGTAGGGTTCCTTACTATGTTGCAGATAATATTTTCCAAATGTGTTCCAACAAATCTCTAACCATGGATGAGGTTTTCTCTGTGATATTGTAGGTTGTTGTTTACTTAGAAGAACTTCATTGCATTAAAATCATCCTTTTCTCAAGTTGTTCCAATATATTTCTAATGAATGAATTGGACTGAGTTCATGTTATGAGTTATTGTCAAGTTTTTCATTCTCTGTTCTTTAGTGTCATACATAGTTTAGAATAGATTTTGCTTTGTTTTAGTGTGACCAACAACTGCTCTTTACCAACACTTATTTCTTTTCCTTTTAACACAAAACCACAAAACCAAAAACACTAAAAAACACTAAACACAACGAATTAGGAAACAGATACCTAGGCACATATAGTGCACTTCACTTCAACAATTTACTAGCCCTGGTTGACAATTTATGACATCAATTTAGGAACACTAAGTTGAGAAAACAAGGATTACTCCTTTGCAGTCAAGGAGTGAATCCTTGCGCTAAAATATTTGGCATCATTGTCAGGGGGGTGAATTGAAGTGTATCCCTGGGTGAATGACAAATTTATAAGTCTGGTTCTAAGGTGTACAGTTCTAGTTGTCTTTTTAGACTGCTTTACACTTGGTGACTCCATTGTTGAAGTTCTGGCTCCCAGAAGGCTTAGAAATAGGGATAACCCGTATTACCCTTTGAGAATCCCAGTCCCTGATCCTGAGAGGCTAATCAAGAAAAAAAAAGAAAACGAAAGTTTGCTGCCTCTGGTACTGTTTTCTCAAAGGCTGTCCCTAAAGAAGTGCTGTAAATTATGTCCCTTGATTTTTCAGAAAATTATCTACCTCCCTTGTTTTCCAGCCAACAGATAGTCTCTACATCAAGTGTTGGTGCTTCATCTCATAAAAATTCCACAGTTCCATTTGTTGTTCAAAATCCACCAACTGTTGTTCCACAGATTCCAACAACTCATACCATCACTGGTCAAATCCCACCCCCTAACCGAATGGATGCAATTGTTGTTGCCAGGTATTCCCCTTTATTTTTACCTCAACCTATGAATGAATTACCTGTAGGAGATTATCTCAAGTATATGCATAAATTTAGTGGCGAGGGAGAGGTAACAACTAAAGAACACCTTGCTGATTTTTGTGACTATGCTAACAATTTGAATATTGAGCATGAAGATGTTTGGATGAGAGTTTTTGTTCAGAGCCTTGAGAGTGATGTTAAGAAATGGTTCAAATATTTTCCAGCTGGTAGCATCACTAGAATTGAAACCATATATGAGACATTTTTAAGAAAATAGGGTTATAAGAAAGATTTTTTGTATTATATAATTGAATTTGGTGCAATTAAAAGAAAATAAGGAGAATAAATTTCTATTTTTTCTAAGAGATTCAATAATATGTATAGAAAAATACCTACTGAAATCAAGCCTACTGCACCTTCAGCCAAAATCACTTATGCTGGTGCCTTTGATCCCGATTTTTGTTTATTATTGGGAGAGAGAAGATCTACAACACTAACACAAATGTAAGACAATGCAATGGAGGTAGAATCTAATGTATTAGAAGCTGATAGGCTTAGAGGAGGGATTGACATAGATAAAAGGAAGCAAAAAACTACAGTTTCATCTTCAGGAACTTCGGACATAGATCCTAAGCTAGATGATCTGACCAAGATGGTCAAGTCATTGACCACTAAGATGTCTAAGCTCAAGATGGAAGCAATACCAACCACTACTAGAAATGTTTCATTTGATCATCCTAATAGGAAGCAATTTAGAAGACCTAATGTTCGTCAAATCTTGTAGTGAGAAAGAAGAGATGATGATGATAAAAAAGTGCAGCCCCCTTTGCAAAATTCTATGTTTGAAGATGAAGAGGAAGCTGAAGGGTTGGAAAAAGGTGTTGATATCAATTTTCTAAGAGATAAATAAGGGATGATTCATCTTACACAAGCAGAGTATGAAGACTTCATCTCATATACTTAGAATAATGCTGTGAGTTTTGGTCATTCCATGATTGTAGTTGATCATCAAAGTATACAGTCTCATATCAAATAATATTGATGATAACTCCAAGCTAGCTGCACAACCAAAGAAGAATAAGGATACAATTAAAATTCCAGCAAAAAAGCTAGTGACTGAACCAAGCAAGCCAAAAGCAGCTAACCCTCCTTCACTTGAGGTAAAAATTGCTCATAAGTTTTCCCTTGATTTCAATTTTGAAAATGAGATACAAAAGATTAAGATTCCTGTTCCTGTTGTAGAACTCATGAAAAATGATAAATTTCAAAAAGACTTTTATGAAAGCTATTCAGCCTCCACCTACTGAAGTATCCTTTGATTTTGTTAACCTTCAAGATGAAAATCCCACTATTATTTTAGGTCCATTGGTAGAAGACGAAGATGAATCTATCCCTCCCTTCTATCTATTTATGAATATTCATGATAATATCCTGCATAATTTTCTAATGGACTTTGGATCCTCACATAATTTAATGCCCAAAGTAGTCATGGATGAAATAGGTCTAGAAGTAGCTAGAGAATACCAATATCTCTACTCTTTTGATTCCTGGAAAGTCCAATGCCTTGGTGTCATCAAAGACCTTGTAGTAAGCCTCTTTCAGTTACCCATGAGAGGGATGGTAATGGATATTGTTGTAGCTGACATTCCTCCTAGATTTGGTATGCTAATTTCTAGGGCATGGATTTCTAGGGGTTGGAAGGAACTTTGCAAATGGATTTCACTTATGCTACTATCCATATTTTTGGAGGAGAACAAAGAAGACTTTATAAAGAATCTTAGCTAGAATGTATCATTAGTGACAACAAAGACCCCACTAATCATGCAATTTATGATGGAACAAATGATATGGGTTCAAGCATTTTACATATGGATAATTCTGCCCTGCCTACAATTTTTTTTCTTCAGATTTTGAAGCCTGCTGAAAATCAAATCAGTCATGAGGATTCTCAGGTGTGTAAAATGTATTTTGATGGCTCATGTTCTAGAGAAGGAGCTGACACATGAATAGTTCCAATTTCCCTTTTGAAAGATAGCTCCACTTTTTTTCCAAACTTGAATTTGAAGCAACTAACAATGTGGCTGAATATGAAGCTCTTTTAATTGTTTTAAAAACAACAAAAGACATGAGTATTTCAGAAATTTCTATTTTTGGAAATGCTGAACTTATCATTCAGCAGATCAGAAATGTTTATCAAACTAAGAATCCTAGACTCAGAGATTACCAGAATGTAGTATGGAGAATTATAGAAGACTCATTCCTGGCCTTTAACATTTATTTTGTTCCAAAAGAAAATAATATTTCTTCTGATTCACTTTCTATTTCAGCAAGCTCATTCAATATTACAATACCTGTAAAGCTGAAATATGAAGTGGAAGTTAGGTTTAGACCTAGAATTCCTGATAATATCAAACATTGGAAATTTTTTGAGGATGAACAGGAGATTAGAAGATTCATTGCAGTTGCTGAAGAATTTGTTGTCCTAAACATAGATCAGGATGAAGATCTCATGAAGGATAATGTTGATTATCAAGATACCAAAAATATGAAAAAACAGATTGTTGATCAACCTATCATACAACTGCCTACCAATTATATTCCCAAGGGGTTAATCCCACTTGAGAAAATTTTTGTTCACAATGATATTTTAGTTAAACCATAGTTAGCTGAAGCAGATGCATAATTGGAAGATTACAATTTGGGTACAGAACTAGAGCCAAGGTATGTTAAGTTGTCAAAATCTTTATTAGAAGAAAGAAAGTTTGAATACCATAAACTGTTTTTTGAATTTGCTGATGTTTTTTCCTCGAAATATGAGGATCTTAAGACATATGACACAAACTAATCAAAGGTCAATGATTAGAAAAACTACTAGCTGAAGAAAATTGTAGAGTTTTGGGCTTGGATTTCATGGATGACAATCTAGAAGGGAAAATTTCAGAACTTATTAACAACATGGTAGTAGATGCAAAGCTTGTTGAGTGCAGATGGTATAAGGATATCATTTATTTTCCACAACATTTTAAACCTCAAAATTTGGATAAAAGGAGAGAGATATCTTTGAAGATGAAAATCATTAAATTTTGCATCAAGGATAACTGTTTATATTGGAAAGTTCCTACAGGTGTTTTGTTGAGGTGCATTGACCCAGATGAGTCTAAGAAGGTTATGTTTGATATGCATAGTAGTGTTTGTGGAGGTCATCATTATTGGATAACTACTTCATAAAAAATACTAAAAGTTGGCTATTGTTGGCCTAGATTATTTTCTGATGTATGTGTTCAGGTGAGAGCATGTGAAAAATGTTAGAAGTTCATTGGTAAAAAACATTTGAAATATTTCCCTCTCAATCCCATAGTTGTTTATGCACCTTTCTGTAGAAATGATATAACTGATATGTTATATGTCTAAGATTCTCCTGATCATACACTATTTGACCTCATGCACAATACAAAATCTATTCCACCATTGATCATCATATGCGGAAATTAAATCAATTACATGCACACATTAAAACCATACAAATTCACACACATTAACACAATGATTTATGGGAAAGCTTAAAGCTGAAAACCCCCAACTATCTGTATAATATATGTCATAGAGATCATGTAACAATCATCATACAAAGCTTCTCACAAGCTCTCAGTACAATCTCCAATCGCTACACACTAATCAGGTCCGATCTAGAAAATCATACCCATAGATCTCTCTTATACTTTGCTAATACGCACCCTCTCTTATGCAATCTGCTAAATATAGGCTGCGAATGAACTCGAATCCACGGCTTTCAACTGCGCAATCCTCAATGGCATCTCCAACCACTGTTTGTTTCAAATCATGCAACACTATAGTCACAACTGATAGTCTACTTGCTCTTTCACCTACCTCTCCACTGGTCTCCACTGAAACTGTCCATGCACTGTAGTTAACTGATGTATTATTCAATTGATTAATGAGTTAATAATTAGTGAGTTAATAATTAATTAATTCACCACTCTTACTAGTGTATCGATCAGTTAGACTAGATACAACTAGCTGGACTGTATCTAACACGTTCAACGTAACTCTGGCTACATAATGCTCACCAAAATCATGTGAGTTCCTCTCTCCATGCAATAGCTCCACTTAACCCTCAGGAATAGCGTAATTCCTTTTATCAGCTCCTGTGCCACATCTTGTGCACTTAACTGAAGTGCTCTAAGAGAATAAGATAATGTTTATAGTCCAAATATTATTAAGAGCTAATAATATTCGACATATCTATTTTTAGACTGGAAATCTAAAAATAGATTCTGCCCAATATGTCTAAAAGTAAAAGTCAATATATTTTTCCAACTTGACCAACCATCCACAAATGGCATCACGCAACTCATAGAATATGATCGACATGTCTAGAAATAGACATGATGCAAAAATGAACTTTGCGCCAAAAATAGCACCAGACCCACTTAGTGAAGAAAGCGACTTCTTTCCACCCTAAGCTCATCATCTTGTTGCAATCTCAACACTCCCTCTCCAACAAGATAGGGATTATACGCCACCCCCGTCCTACCTCTATGGTATTCGAATTTTCTCTCGGTGAGCGCCTTCGTCGAAATGTAGGCATCTTTGATCCTCGTGAGAATACCGTAACATGACCTTCCTTTGCACGAAATGGCCGATACGAAGTAGTACTGATGTCAATGTGTTTAGATCTATCATGAAATATTGGATTAACCGAGAGTTTTATGCAACTCTGATTATCACAATATATCACAGTAGGGTCTAAGTGTGAACCGAATAACCCGACCAGGATCTTCCTCATCCATATAGCCTCGCATGCAGCCAAACTTGCTGCCATGTACTCGACCTCCGCTGAACTGAGTGCCACGGATCTCTGCTTCCTGCTGTACCAAGAAAATGCTATCGACCCGATACTGAAAATCCCTCCAGATGTGCTCTTTCTGTCCGTTGGGCTCCCTGCCCAATCTGCATCCGTGAAGCCATGTAGCTTCACCTCATCCGACTGTCTGTACCAAATTCCATATCTCGATGTGCCTCTGAGATATCTCAATACATGCTTGCCTGCCTTCCAAAAGAGCTTGGTAGGCTTAACCATAGCTTGTGAAAGCTGGTTAACAGCGTAGCATATGTCAGGTCATGTATTGAATAGATACATAAGCGACCCCACCAACTGTCGGTAAATAGTGGCATCCACTACCTCTGCCGATGTAGCATCCTCTTTCCTCCAACCACCAGGAAGAGGAGTGTCGATAGGCTTGCAACCTTGCATGTTGAACTTCTCCAGTATCTCCCAGGCATACTTGCCTTGAGACACAAACAATCCATCACTACGCTACCAAATTTCCAATCCCAGGAAATAATGAAGGAGGCCCAAGTCCTTCATCTCAAACTCTTTTGCAAGATCAGCCTTGCATGAGAGTATCAACTGTTCATCACCCGTCAAAATCAAATCATCTACATAAAGTACAATGATCAGCAAATTACCCTCCACCACAATCTGGTATAGGTTCGGATCCGCCTCACTCTTGGTGAATCCAAGACCAGTGAAATAACTGTCTATTCGTGTGTACCAAGCACGAGGTGATTTTTTCAACCCATACAGTGCTCTTTTGAGCCTACACACATGCGATTCGCTGCTGAATATCTCGAAACCTTTGGGCTACTCTATGTACACCTCCTCCTCAATGAATCCATTGAGAAACACAGTCTTCACATCCATCTAATGAATGTTCCATCCCATCTGTGCTGAGAGAGCTAGGATTCTTCGTATGGAAGAATACATTGCGACAGGTGCAAAGGTTTCCTCATAGTCGATCCCTTCAATCTGTGAGAAGCCCGGGCAACAAATCTTGCCTTGTACTTCTTGACGCTCCTGTCAGCTGCTTGCTTCACTTTGTAGATTCATCTTGAACCTACCACTGATTTCCCTTCTGGCCTTGGGATAATCTCCCATGCACTGTTTCTGACAATCGAATCATACTCTTCCACCATGGCATCTGCCCATGAAGGGTCCTCCACAGCTTCCTAGAAAGAGGATGGTTCTGTCACGATACACTTGCTCATCAGAGCCATGTATCTAGTATATTGGTCAGGTGACTGTCTCTGTTTGCAATGTGATGTAGGTGCTCCTACAATATTTTTTGCATCTTGATTCAGTCACTCAGCTTCTGTAGTGCGCTTCTGCCCTATGATGGTTGGCGCTGCATGAGTGGTTTCTTCCACTCCATGAACCTCCTATTTTGGCTGATCCACACACTGAGGCTCATCCTTAGGAACTAATAGCTCCTCATCTTCATGCAAGCGTGATTCCCTCTCAAGCGAAAACTTCATGGTTTTCTCCTCATGAAATTTGATATCCTGTCGCACAACAGTCTTTCGACTGTCTGGAAAATACACACGATAGTTGTGGGGTGTTTCTGTGTATCCCACAAATATCCCAACCTCTGCAGTCGGCTCCAGCTTCTTCCTGGCATCCTTTGTCACATGAATGTAAACAGGTGAGCCAAAAATATTCAAATGAGAAATATCAGGCCTCTTACCAGAAAACGCCTCCTCGGGTGTACTCATGCCAAGTATCCTATGAGGACAACGGTTTTGCACATAAACCGCAATGTTGTATGCTTCAACCCACAAGTGTATGGGAAGGCTCTGATCATGAAACATCGCCCTTGCATCACCCATGATCGTTCTGTTCTTTCGCTCCATGACCCCATTCTGCAGTGGGTTATGAGGCGCTTTGAGCTCTCTTCGAATTCCTTCTGTGCTGCAAAAGTCCTTGAATTCGCCAGAGATGAATTCACCACAATTTTCGCTCCTAAGAGCCTTCACCTGCTTCCCCAACTCTTTCTCAACCAGTGCCTTGAACTCACAGAATTTTGAGAATGTCTCGCTCTTCTTCTACATGAAGAAGATCCAGCACTTCCGAGAAAAGTCATCAACAAAGATCACATAATACCTGTGCTTTGCTATCGAAGCTACTGAGAAAGGTCCACACACATCTGTGTGAATTCTCTCAAGGATCGTAGTGGCGCAAATATCCTTCTCGTGAAAGTTGGCTTTCATAAATTTTCCCAAAGTAAATCCCTTGCACTGATCTGACTATGCAAGTGTACCTTTGGGAAGCCCGGTAGATATCTGCTACAAAATTTTCAAAGAACCATGGTGAAGATGGCCCAATCTCCTGTGCCATAGCTCACTCTCATCCCAGCTCACCACTCCTTCTGCCCTGCCTGCCATTGCTGCACATCCATCTACCTGCAAATGATAAAGTTTCTTAAATTGAACCTCGATCATCCGGGTTTCACCAGTTTCCTTACTGCGCAGGAAAGCCTTTTCCTCGCTAAAGACAACATCATATCCCTTGTCTTCTAACATCGCCACAGAGATAAGATTCTTCTTCAATCCTAGAACATGCATCACTTCCTTCAATACGAAGGGTTTACCAGACTCCCTCTCAAAGGAAATGGTACCGATACCGGTCACACTGTATCTACCATCGTCGCCCATATCGATGTGCACTCCAAGATCTTTCTCATCCAGATCAGTAAACAAATCTCGATCTCCTGTCATGTGAAAAGACACACCACTGTCAAGAAACCACACTGATCCCATCATACTTGAGACCAAGCATGCGATCAACAAAAAATCCAGCTCAAACTGCGAGGCTAAGGCCTCTCAGTGCGAATCCGATGCTTCTTATTTTCTTCTTTTTGTGGACAATTAGTGGCGCAATGTTCGTGTTGGTGAAAGTGAAGCTTCTGTGGATTTGTATCTGCTTCTTTCCTTTCGCACGGTTAGGAAATATTTTCTTGCTCTTCCCTTTCCTCGCTTTGGAAGCCAAAGCACAATCCTCTTCATCATCATGTTTTGATGAAGAGCCATCCCTAGTACTCCACCTTATCTCCTCCTGCACTGGATCCAACCAAAGTCGCTCCCAATCCAGCAGTTTCTCCTGCCCATTGACAGAGTCTTGATAATTGTGCCAACTCTTCGAAAATCCAAGGAGAGCCAAGCTCATCAAGTCATCACCAATAACTATAATTCCCACACTCCCCAGCTCATCCCTAAAATGGACAAACTTCGTGAGATACTTTGGAATACTTCCGCCCTTCTCCATTTTGATTTTCTGAGTTTATCCTTGAGCACCAAATTCCATACGGTCCGCTCTTGCTTTGGAAAACATATGTGTAGCTTTCC
The DNA here is from genome assembly GCA_034641835.2 of Pinus albicaulis. Taxonomy (NCBI): domain Eukaryota; kingdom Viridiplantae; phylum Streptophyta; class Pinopsida; order Pinales; family Pinaceae; genus Pinus; species Pinus albicaulis. Next base: position 1,112,175,744 of record CM076582.1, read on the forward strand.
ACATCAGAATGAAGCTTTACCATGAAGAACTGGAAACTATGTGATACCTTCACACCTTCCAACGAAAAGATCATGACATTTCATCTTCTTTCCATGCGTCGAGTGCGGCATCGCTAGAAGCGAGGTTTTGGAATTTCTGCATCTGAACTCCTTCACCCCCATTATCCTCAGAAGCCTTTGCTTCATCTTGTCCTTCCATGCAATATAATTTGAGCTGCTGCCCTCAAAGCATGACTCCAATCGCAATCCGTTGAAAGACATCTCAACTTCGACACCAAGAAAACACTACTGCAAATTCGAATTCCACCAGCACAAAACTCAACCGCTTCAATGATTTGCAATTGCTCCAATGATCAATGCTCTGATACCATGTAGAAATTATATAACTGATATGTTATATGTCTAATATTCTCCTGATCATACACTATTTGACTTCATGCACAATACAGAATCTATTCCACCATTGATCATCATATGCGGAAATTAAATCAATTGCATGCACACATTAAAACCATAAAAATTCACACACATTAACACAATGATTTATGGGAAAGCTTAAAGCTGAAAACCCCCAACTATCTGTATAATATATGTCATAGAGATCATGTAACAATCATCATACAAAGCTTCTCACAAGCTCTCAGTACAATCTCCAATCGCTACACACTAATCAAGTCCGATCTAGCAAATCCCATGCACCGATCTCTGCCACCTGCTAGCCTGCCTCTACTGCGCAATCCCTGCTGAATATGGGCTCTGAATGAACTCAAATCCACCTGGCTTGCACTGCGCAATCCTCATTGGCATCTCCATCAATGTGTGGTGCAAACTCATGCACCACTATGGTCACAACTGATAGTCTACTTGCTCTTTCACCTACCTCTCCACTGGTCTCCACTGAAACTGTCCATGCACTGTAGTTAACTGAAGTATTCTTCAGTTTATGAATGAGTTAATAATTAGTGAATTAATTAATAATTAATTCACACCACTCTCACTAGTGTATCAATCAGTTAGACTAGATACAACTAGCTCAACTGTGTCTAATTGAGTTAAACTGAACACAACTCCACCAACTACCTCAATAACTCCACCAAACTCTGTCACATGAGTTCTAATTGAAGTCTCCATGCAATAGCTCCACTTAACCCTCAGGAATAGTGTAATTCCTTCTGTCAGCTCCTGTGCCACATCTGTGCACTTAACTGAAGTGCTCCAAGAGAATAAGTTAATGTTTATAGTCCAAATATTATTAAGAGCTAATAATATTCGACATGTCTATTTTTAGACTGGCAATCTAAAAATAGATTCCGTCCAATATGTCTAAAAATAGAAGTCCATATATTTTTCCAACTTGACCAACCATCCACAAATAGCATCCTGCAACTCATAGAATATGATCGACATGTCTAAAAATAGAATTTGCGCCAAAAATAGCCTATGGGCCCACTTAGTGAAGGCGACTTCTTTCCACTAAGCTCACATCTTGTTGCAATCTCAACACTTTCTAGCAACGGGGATTTGATTTCATTGGGGAAATTCATCCACCTTCAAGTGGAAAACATCATTGGTTTCTTGTTGCAACGAATCACTTCACCAAGTGGATTGAAGCAATACTTACTAGGAATGCTACTCATAAAGTCATCAACTTTCTGGAGGGAAACATAACCATATTTGGATGTCCATCAAGGCTAGTAGCAGATAATGAAACTGATTTTAAAGCTACACCATTAGTAAATTTCTGTGAAGATTATGGTATTCAACTTACTCACTCTACAACTTATTATCCAAAAGGGAATGGTTTGGCTAAATCATCAAACAAAAGTTTGGTAAGAATCATCACCAAGTTGTTGGAGCAAAACAAGCCAATTTAGGACTCTAAACTAAAATTTTCTTTATGGGCTGACAGGGTGACAATAAAAAAATCTATTAATACATCTCCATTTCAAATGGTTTATGGAATTGAGGCTATTTTTCCAGTCCAATTATCCATTCATGTAGCTAAATTTATACAAGATCATGAAGCTGAATCAAATGACATGACCAGAAGAATTTATCAGATCATAGAAGTGCAACAAAAGTGAGAACAACAATATGATTTGGTAAGAAAATATAGCAATATGTAAAGCAAGTCTTTGCTAAAGGGACTAAAAAATAAGATTTTCAGATTGGAGATCTGGTGTTGAAATGGGATGCACAACATCAAGACCCAGGTAAGCATTCCAAATTTGATGCTTTATGGCTTGGTCATTTCAGAATCTCCAATATTTTGTAGAACAATACTTTTTATTTGCATCATCTTGATGAGACATACCTATTTTGAGGCCCATTTAATGGTCTCTTCCTAAAAAAATTCTCTTACTAAGGCTATTGGTGGCCTAAATTCATTGTAAATATCAATGTGTTTCATAATAGGACTCCACAACCCAATGAAAAGGAATTGAAACTGCAAAATATTCTGAGAGCCTCGCAGGGAGAGCTGTATCCTCTGTGGAGCCAATGTTAGCACAATTCTATTCTTAGTCATGAGTGTGTTTTAAATCGTTTTACTTTTAAGATAAAAAAATTGTAAATTTCAAAAAAATTTAGAATGCTGCCGAAATTTCCACTAATGTGTATGTTAACCCTGTCGAACAACCTATTTGAACTATATTTTATGCATGTTTTTCCTTTAGTCGACGCTACCGGAAGTTTCGGTAACTTCCCCTTTAAAAAAAGAAAAGAAAGCAGACCCACTTTTGAGTTAGCCACATGTTCCTGATATCAACTAAGCCCATGCCATGTGATAGGAAAGGTTATACGTTTGAATGATGTCGAGTTAGTAGTGGTCATATGTGGAAGATTTAGGTGTCAATGTGCAGTCATGAAGACCAATCGTTGTTTGTTCTGTATGTCAACTCAAGTCATTGTGCCACATGTCAAAGGTACATATTTATTATCAAAATTAATCATGGATTTACGTTTTAATGTGGTGACCGATTGGTTAATCATGCATGATTGTTGCTGGAACTTTAGGCCTACCATAAAAAATACGATGGAGGTGACTGCCAACTCAAACATCATTCAACTCCAGCCACCTATTGGCGAAAAGGGTGACTTCTGGGCAAGACCCAGGTTCAAGCTCAGGGCCAACAAGATTCTGCTGTAGTCTAGGACAACACTGGCATTTTCACCCTGCTCAAAGAGAGCAAGAAGTCTCACCCGAGGCGTGCCATGAACTTATTGAGACAAGATATCTAGAACCATATTACCAAAGAGAAATTACTATCATCTATCCATACATCATAGTTATGCAGAACACACTCATTGCATATTAATAAGGAGATAAACTACCATTTAACAATCATCAAGTAAAGCTATCAAAAATTTTGAAATCACCGGTCATACATCATATATCCGAAATATTCAACATACACATAAGTAAGTACACAACAATGATTCAATATATTATATGATATTAGAACCATAGTACATATCAGACTCCGCAGAGTTCAGCATAAGAAACACATTGAATCCCTGGCTCTATGTGACCATACAAAACTCAACCTATTCCCTGTCAAGATCATAGAGAAAGTTCTCTTTTCATTCACTTATCTATCTTCACCGACTGGCACTGTCAGTCTTCGTCCTTTCTTTGCTCAACTATTCTGCTGTGCTCCAACATTTCCTGTTCTCTTCTGCAATTGCCTCTACCTCTATGAGTCTTTTTGCTTGTTCACTGCCACCTTTCCTTTCCATCTGTGTTGTTGCTTCTTTGCGCTCCACCACCTGTCTGTTCCTTCTCCACCACCTGAAACAACTCCCTTTCTTTCGTAATGGTTCCCCGCCACTTGATCTTCCCGCAATTGGCTGTCCGCAACTCAAAAATGGTTTTCCCAACACAAGGACCCAACAGGCCCAAACCATAAGCTATTAACTCATCCCAAGTCAATTTTATCTCGATGTCGCAGTCCCTAGCTGACCATCTGCTGTTGTCTTGGGCTGGTCTTCTTCGGCTGGCTCCTTTTCTTGCTCCCTCTTCTTTGGTTCCCCATATTCTAACAAAGGCCCCAACTACGAAACCTTTTGCATGGCCTCTGTTCTGAACTCTTTGAATTCATTGATCACCTCTTGCCATGATTTGATCAATTGGTTTTTTTCACTTACCACTCTATCGGCATGAGTTGCATTAATTGGTTGTGGTAGGCCAATAAACACAACACTGAAATTGGGGTCCACTTCGGAAACCAACTGCTGTATTGTCTCGAATTTCTGCTTAACTGACTGCCTGAGATCCCTGAGGAGCTAATTTTTATTTACTAAGTTTTCTTCAATTGCTTGCATTTGTAGCTGAAGAGCCTTGGCATAATCATATAGTTGTCTGCGGCTAGCTGTATCGGGTGTTCCTTTAATTTCGATGAAGAGATTTTGTAGCTGTACTGAAACTGGTTGCGCCTTCATTGTTAATGAATTCAAGCATTCATGGATTTGATCGAGAAAGGTGTAAGATTTCGTAACTGTGCTCCCCATAGTATCCTTGAGCTGGCTCATCTACTCTTATCTCTCGTTTATCCTTTCCATGTAAATGGTAGAAGGATATTCTAATGTTGTTTTGGCTGACAAGGCCTGCCGTAGCTCTTGGTTGGCGCTGCCTATATTTGTACAGGCTGTCTTAATGTGCATTAAACGTTCAAATACTAGGCAAGCCCACATGTTTGTGGGTGCGGCTTCAACTACACTAGTAATGGTTGGCCATAGATCCTGGAAATTCTCAGTGATCTGGTCGATTTGCTGCTGAAGGTTGTCTCTTTCCTGTAGTAATTGATTACACTCATCAGTGAGCGTTGTAATCTACTGATGCTACTGATCATACCTCAGGAGGAGGTCATTTTGAAGACACTCTGCTTGTCGAGGTGCTGCCTGTATGAAACTGAAAAGTTGGCCAGGTCCCCAACTCTGAAGATCTGCACTGCTTTTCATTTCAAGACTAGGATTTCTCTCTATGAGTGGTTTCCCACTGGAAATGGAGCACTCAGATTGACCCTGTGGAGAGTTAGGCTGACTCGGCGGAATGGTTTAAGGTTCAGGAATATGAAAACTAGTGGATGATAGGTGAGTGGGTATAAATGGATGTCATGCTAGTATAAAGTGTTGAAATGGATTGAGAGAAGTATCGGTGGGCGTATTTTTAGAAATGGGTAGATCAATATGAATGAGTAAATTTAAAAAGGTCCCTGGTTCTATCGCGGTTGGGTTAACCTCGGTTACTTGTATAGTACACGAGTTAACTTCAACCTAATTTTCGATAGCCATTACTGTACCTGTAGGTATTTCATCATAAATGGTGGCGGAGGTGGATTTTGTGTGGGTTGATTGATATTTGGAAGCATTAGAAGTATGTGGTGATGAATTTTGAGTAGCTGGTGATGAGGAGGCCAGTGTGCTTTGTGATGAGGAAGGGTTGGGTTGTGGTATGGTGGGGAAGGTTTGAGTACCCATTTCTGGTTCCTTTGTGATTGGAATTCCTGCTACTATCTGTTGCACAGGGTCCTCCTCCGTTAAGTCTACCACCTGGTCTGATATTAGAGTTTTGGCTCTCTTTCCCTTAGGCCCTGGGATAGGTGGTTTGGTTGCCTTGTTCTTAATAAATGGGGCAATGGTTGGCTATGAATGTGAATGGAAGGTGGTGGACAAGAGAGCGGTGAGAACTGGGGCTGTCAATGATGGCGACCCTACATTAAGTGTTTGAAATTCACTAAACATTGGAAATGTAGAGGATTTTTCTTTGTTACTTACCATAACTTTGTTGAAATCTTGTAATTATGTGTCCAGACTCTTAATCAATGATTGGAGTTGAAACTGTGATACCCTGTGAGTTGTTTCTGCTGGTGTTTCTCCTTGTAGAGGGTGTGGAATCACAGCGTCGAAGTTATACTTGCGTTCCCCATCTCTGATTTCTCTTACTACTTCCGAACAAGACAAAAAATCTGTGTGGAAATCATCCTATGTCAGTTGGAATCTCAGAGGTTTCTTATGGAAAGTGTCTGGGGAAAAATAGTCAGGTATAATCCACGTATTATTGTGTGAAATGCCAAACCATACTTGATGAGAATACTTATCCAGTAGAGTTCTAGGAATCCTATGTTGTGCTTGGACCACATCGAACATCAACCTGTACCACTCTATGAATGCTTCTTCATTAATTTCTTTAGTGCTAGGGTCCCCTGAGACCCTCCATGGCATGTATCTGAGAGCCATTGGTTGATCTTCACTTATGTATGCAAGAGGCCGCTTCCCTGGTGGAATCCTCTTCCACATAGCCAAATCCATGATCAAGTAGCCGTATATAAATCTAGTGGCTCTCTTGAAATTTTCCTCCCAAGCTTCAAAGAGATCTTGCAGTAAGAAGACACACCAATTGAGCTACGCTCCATGTATACAATGCTTCGTAACTGAGATAGTGTCTAGAGTACACTCCCCCTTGGTGTAGTGCCTCATCGTCTTTCCCGCTATCAAGAGCTCTATGTGACCATACAAAAATCAACCTATTCCCTGCCAAGATCATAGAGCAAGTTCTATTTTCATTTTCTTATCTATCTTGACCAACTAGCACTGTTAGTCTTCGTCCTTTCTTCGCTCGTCTATTCTGCTGTGCTCCAACATTCCCTGTTCTCTTCTGCGATTGCCTCTGCCTCTAGGAGTCTTTCTGCTTGTTCACTGTCACCTGTCCATTCCATATGTGTTGTTTGCACTTCTTTACGCTCCACCACATGTTTGTTCCTTCTTTGCCACATGAAACAACTCCCTTTCATCCGTAACGGTTCCTTACCACTCGATCTTCCCGTAACTAGCCGTACGCAGCTCAAAAATGGTTTTCCCAACACAAGGACCCAACAGGCCCTGACCATAAGCTATTAACTCGTCCCAAGTTAATTTTTTCCCGATGTCGCAGTCCCTAGCTGTTCGTCTGCTGTTGTCTTGGGCTAGTATTATTCAGCTGGCTCCTTTTCCTGCTCCCTCTGCTTTGGTTCCCCATATTCTAACAAAGGCCCCAAATACGAAACCTTTTGCATGGCCTCTGTTCTGAACTCTATGAAGTCATTGATCACCTCTTGCCATGATTTGATCAATTGTTTTTTTCACTTACCACTCTGTCAGCATGAGTTACATTAATTGGTTGTGGTAGGCCAATAAACACAACACTGAACTTGGGGTCCACTTCGAAAACCAACTGCTGTATTGTATCGAATTTTTGCTTAACCGATTGCCTGAGATCCCAAAGGAGCTACTTTTTATTTACTGAGTTTTCTTCAATTGCTTGCATTTGTAGCTGTAGAGCCTTGGCCTGATCATATAGTTGTCTACGGCTGGCTGTATCAGGTGTTCCTTTAATTTCGATGAAGAGATTTTGCATCTGTACTGAAACCGGTTGCGCCTTCATTATTAGTGAATTCGAGCATTCATGGATTTTCTCGAGAAAGATGTAAGATTTTGTAACTGTACTCCCCAGAGTATCCTTGAACTAGCTCATCTACTCTTGTCTCTCGTTTATCCTTTCCACGTAAACGGTAGAAGGATATTATAATGTTGTTCTAGCTGACAGGGCCAACCATAGCTCTTGGTTGGCGTTGCCTAGATTTGTGCAGGCTGTCTTAATGTGCATTGAATGTTCGAATACTGGGCAAGCCCACATGTTTGCAGGTGTGGCTTCAACTACACTGGTAATGGTTGGCCATAGATCCTGGAATTTCTCAGTGATCTGGTCGATTTGCTGCTTAAGGTTGTCTCTTTCCTGTAGTAATTGATTACACTCATCAGTGAGCATTGTAATCTACTGATGTTGCTACTCATACCTCAGGAGGAGGTCATTTTGAAGACACTCTGCTTGTCAAGGTGCTGCCTGTATGAAACTGAAAAGTTGGTCAGGTCCCCAACTCTGAAGATATCCACTTCTTGTCATCTCAAGACTAGGATTTCTATCTCTGAGCAGTTGCCCACTGGAAATGGAGCGCTCATATTGACCTTGTGGAGAGTTAGGTTGAATCGGCAGAATGGTTTTAGGTTCAGGAATGCGAAAAATAGTGGACGATAGGTGAGTGGGTATAAATGGATGTCATGCTAGCATAGATTGTTGAAATGGATTGAGAGAAGTATCGGTGGGCGTATTTTCAGAAATGGGAAGATCAGTATGAATGAGTAAATTTAAAAAGGTCCCTGGTTCTATCACGGTTGGGTTAACCTCGGTTACTTGAATCGTACCCAAGTTAACTTCAACCTCAGTGTCGATAGCCATTACTGTACCTGTAGGTATTTCATCAGAAATGGTGGTAGAGTGTAATGTTCCAAAATTTTCATGAAGGTAATTGGAACATTATTTTTTGTCTATTTCATCTAGAAGGTGAATAAAATGGGTAAAAGGCCCATGAGTAGGAATAAGATCCTTCATAATGTGAAAAGGATCCATGGAGAAGCTTGATTTTGCACCTTCCAATGTGAAAAGGGGCAAATGCATGAGGACAAGGTCAAGTTTGACCAGGTCAACAATGCTGCCTAAGAGGTGTAGCTTGCATGAGAAGACAACGCAGTTTGAGAGGGAGGAATATTCCTTGTGGAAGAAACCCTAATGTGTGGGGTCCATGACCAAGAGGCATTCACTTGCATGAAAGGAGGAAGAGGCAGCCATAGTGAGACATCTTTTGAGCATTTGATCATTTGTCTGCTTAGACATATTTGCAGACCCGACTGTTCAGTTGAGTTGCAGTGTTGCTTAGCATGAGGGATTCCTACTTAGGATTTCCTTTCCTTATTAAGAGGTCTCTGGAAGGATTTCAATTCATTTTCTCCACATCTTGGCTCAAGGCTAAAGCCATTATTCAGTCACTGCGTTATTTCTGCTGAAGTATAACATAGTGTTGCTGGGTGTTGCAGTGGAGGGTTCCACAACACCTTTATTTGGATTATCTTCCAGAGGAGGGAGTTCCTATTTCTATGCAAGGTTAGTGAAGGAGGTTTCAGAGCTTTATTTCACATCTTGGCATTAGGCCAAGCTTCTTCCATCATTAGCAGCGCAATCCAGCTGCTTGACTGCGTTATTCTAGAGTGCATCTGCAGTGAGAGGTTGCATCGACATTTTGGAGGGCAAGATTTCGAGTATTAGGATCAACCTTTTACTTAGGAAATCCATTGGAGGAGGTTTGCTGCATATTGGACATATTATTCAGCCATCTCCATATTGTATCAGTTTTTATTTGAAGCTACTACCCAACAACTCTGACATTTCTACAGATTTTCCAATTTCATGTATATTGTAGCCAATCCTCTTGAGGATTGTTGTATTTGTGTTTTCAGGGGTTGAGAGCTTGCTCCCCCTCATTTATTTGAGCTATCATTGTCATATAATTGTATTTTCATCTTATATGTTGCAGTGTCTCCTATAGACAATGCTGTCATAACTAGGGCATATTTATGTAGCAGTGTTTTGTCACATTTAGGTGTACAAGTCTTATTGAGGCTTTCATTGCCGAGCTTGAGTGAGTTCTTCCTCAAAGAATTGTAATCTCTTGCTGCTATATTATACATTGATAAGCTATTTGAATCTTCACGTGTCATGGCTCATTAAAATAACGCTGTGTATTCAATCCTTGTTCAAGTATTGTTGCAGTCCCCTCACTAGGCACTTTTTGAGGACATCTAAGTGTGGGAGATCTGTTTAACCCACTTAGAAGGATTTCAGTGGAGCCTCCACTTGGATTTGAGACTTATATACATTGATATAAGGTATCCAGGTCCTGGTTTCAATTCCTGCAGCTTCCATCACTAGAAAATGCGTTTTCCAGTCATGCCTTGCTAGCTGTTATCGATTTGGGATATTATAGTGGTATCAAAGCTGCTTTCTTGGCTAAGCCTGTAAGTATAAGCCCAAGAAGATCATAAGATTGAAGATAATGGGATTTATCTCATCATATTTAAGATCCATGAAGAACCACCCTGTTGTGGACAATTTTGTCACCCCTAGAGACAGTCTAGAGTTGCCATAGACCAGTGCCTAGGACATCTTAATATAGCAAGGAGCTCATCACATAACTTGGGTCGTCAGTCCAAAATATCTCTTAATATCTCTTGTTGAACAATGAAATTAATTTGAATGGGACCAAACTCTCTCAGAAGCTGATACAAAGATAAGAATAGTGTAGGAACATCATGCAAAACCCCAATACAAAAGCATCAGACAGTTAAGAGACAGCTTACTACAAAGAGGGCCAGTTCAGATAATATATCACACGAAATCAAATGTCAGAAAGTGGGTGCAGTGAGGAAACATGTAGGAGATACTAGCTAACATGAGGCTGATACCCAGATACACAATAGAATCATATATGGGCTTAACTAACTAAGAATCCATACATGACAATGGTGTTTTAAAAGCACCCTCCTCAAGCAACTAATATAGCAGAAAATATGGACGAAATGAACATGGAACAATATATCATGAGTAGGCCTATTTAAAGCGCTTGACTAATCCCAGTATGGGCATCAACTAGGATGAATCCTTACTCAATATTAGTGAGCCACTCGCATTATAGAACATGATACAAGAAGATAACAAGTATGAAATGAGATATTGTATTAACACATAAGAGAAAATTACATACTGTGAGATACTAGAGACCAGAATCCTCATTACAGTTATAACTCCTCCTCACTGAGACCCTACGGGCTCTGAGCCTTCATACAGAAGTATTACAGAGTGTATACAAAGCCTTTTCACTGCACAGTTTGCTGATAGAAATCTGGAACCCTTACAATGTCTTTCTTCCTAGCTTTTATAGAGGAGGTAGAGAATTCTAGAGGAGGAGGTGGATGGAAAACATTTAATGATTTATTCTGAATCAGATGGCGAAAAACATTCGCGCCCACACTATGAATGACTGTAATTTACAACTTATTTCCGAAAATGAGTGCTGAGAATGAAAATCTCCTTATAAACAAGACATAAATAATAAAATATGCAAATATTCTGCTCTTTGTTGGAGGAGGAAGATCTGCGGCAATAAAACCTTGAAGCGCCTGTTTCTGTACATGGTACTTTCGGCCTTCTAATTTTGAATTTAAATTTGAAACTTTTCATGCCGGACACTGAATTCATTGTCCTTCATTAATAATCTGCTGCTCCATTAATGTTTTCATCCGACCAAATTTGCCTTTTTGATTTTCTCTGGAGGGTTCTATAGATTGAAATATCTTTCTTTAATGGGGGTCACATCATTGTGACTCCCGGATCCTTTCCGCCAATTTCGTTCCCACAACAAGGTCCTGCAAAAACAAAAGCCTGTTGAATAAAACTAATCACAGAGATAGTGGACATAGTGAGGTTAATGGAAGTGGTGGCACAGATTTGAGAGGATGATGAGATGATGCGGGGTGGCGAAAAACACAGAGGAACAACAGAGGAATGAGAGGTAAAAATGGGGTAATACAGCGGGATGACGATAAGTGCACGAGGCAAAGACATTAAACAAAAACACTGAAATGCGACACATAAACGAAATATGTGAATAGTGGAGGGAAAAGCGAATGACACGTGGGCAGAGGACGAAAAATGGCGGAAAAACACTAACGGTACAAAGATTCAAAGATTAACTTTCGGGGAATTTACGAAGGAAAACATGATGAAAAAATGGAGCAAAGGCTTTGGAAGTGGGACTCGGAGCACACATCACGTTGCAAGTGGAGAAAGTGTGATGGGGGAATGATGGAGTAACAAGAAACTGCGCTCTGCGCTCTGTGATGGACGTGACCGGTCGAGCGCAGATCGCAAAAACGAAAAAGTGCGATGACGGAGAATGGCATGAACGGGAGACTACGCTTTTGCGATGGCGCGATCATGCGATTTGCGATAAACGCTCTAAGGGGCAGTGCTTGGCTATATGGATGAAAGGAGGCGTGGAGCTAGGGGAGAAAGGAGCTAGGCCTTATATGACTTTAAAGAGCGGATTTTTAGCCTTTTTCAATGTATTTCCGGCTTGGGAAAGGGCAACGATAAAGAGGAAAAAGGAGACTTTGGCAAAAATTTGAATGGAGGGGCTGACTTGTACAACATTGGCTCCATCTGGGGATGGCATGTTTGTCCTCGGACATGTCGAGAATGCGCAGACCTCAGACCCTCTTGTGTGTGAATTTTATTCTACGATCCCTTTGCTTTTTCTTCAAAACTTATCAGCTTATCCATACTATTTACATTTAAAATTAAAATCACACTTATACACATCATATACATTATAATACATCAAGCCTGGTCTGCTTGAATCAGTACTGGAAGTAGGATTTAAGGAATCGTCCATTCACGGGGGCATCCAACCAGTCACCCTGCAAATTTTCCAATACAAATGTGTTGTTGCCTCCCTGTTGCACAATTTTGAATGGACCAAACCAAAGGGGGTCAAATTTCTCGTGTTTTCCTTTTTCAGCTCTTCTGACATCCCATATGAGAACTAGGTCCCAAATCTTAAACTTTCTATCTTTAGCATGTTGATCAAAGATGTCTTTCATTTTTTCCTGATACTCAGCTAATCTTTGATTCACTTGGTCGTGTGTTTTCTCTAATTCTACCAGTTGATTTATCCTTCTGACCATATCATCTGATTCTTCTTGATTTTCTTCGATGAAACGTGCCACTGGCATAGCCAGCTGCACAGGAAACACAACTGCTCTTCCATATACTAATTCATAAGGGGACTTCCCTGTTGCTCTCTTGCTGGTTATTCTATTCGCCCACAGAGAAAATTTCAATTGGGAATCCCAATTCCTCTGATTCTCGTTTATTGTTTTCTTCAAGGCCCTCACCAATGTTTTATTAGAAGATTCTGCCAGGCCATTCCCTTGCGGATAGTAGGCTGTTGAATGATTCAATATAATGTTATACCGCCGACAGAAATTTATGAACCTGGCAGACTTAAAAGCCTGTGCATTATCAGTTACAATTCTAGCAGGACAACCAAACCTGGATATGATATTTTCCTCCATAAACTTGATTATCACAGCATCTGTAGCATTCCTCGTAGGTATGGCTTCCACCAATTTTGTAAAATAATTTGTGGCTGTTAGTATCCATTTGTGTTGGCCACTTGATGGCGGATGTATTTCTCCTATGAAATCCAATCCCCATTTTTGAAATGGTTCATTCACATGAATAGGAATCAAGGGCAAAGCTGCTAATTTCTGTCTTTCTGCAAATCTTTGGCACTTGTCACATGCCCTAACCCAAGCGAAAGCATCTGTAAATAATTTTGGCCAGTAGAAGCCGGCCTTCAAGATTTTATGAGCTGTAGCCCTCCAGTTGTAATTTCCTCCACATATTCCCTCGTGAAATTCTGTTATTATATTTTCCACTTCACTTTCTGTGAGGCATAATAGTAATATACTTGAGGGATCTTTCCAGTATAGCTGTCCATTAGCAATTATGTATCTCTGGGACTTCATTCTTACAGCTCTGTATTTTACCTTATCACAGCTTGGAGGACAGCTAAGTGTTAAAAGATATTCAACTATTTATTTATACCAAGGACTAGTGAGATATTTCATGTGTACCTTTTGAGTGGCCATCTCCAGTCCTTGCTGTTCTTTTCCTTTCTCAGATTCTTCATTTGCTATGATGGATAAATTAATGCCCAAGGCTTGGTGATTTGATTCAGATAACATCTTAGCAAGTCCCTGTCCTTTAATCAGCTTAGTAGGCCTTATATCCAAATCATACTCCTGTATTTTTTCAATCCATCTTCCTCTTTTTCCTTCGCTATCCCCTTGAACAAGAATGTCTTTGACAGCTACTGTGGGAACATATGCAGTAATGTGAGATTGCAAAACATAGGTTCTGAAAGCTTTGAGGGACTTTACCAGGGCATATGCCTGCTTTTCCAATATTTTGTACTTCAATTCAGCATCATGCAGCACTTGACTGAAGAAATCTATAGGCTGCTCATGTCCATCTTCATTTTTCTGCAACAATACTCCAGCAATTGTATGGGGTGATGCAAATGAAAATATCATAAATGGCTTTGCGTAATCTGGCCCAGCTAGCACAGGAGCTTCAAAAAATGCTTGTTTTATCCTGGTGAATGCATCTCTAGACTCCTGGGACCATTTTACTTCACTATATTTTTTCAACATATCAGTTATATGCCTAACTATCTCAGCATAGTTAGGAATAAACCTTCTTAGAAAATTGATTCGACCCAAGAACACCTGCACTTCCTTCTTATTCCTGGGAAAAGGAATGCTGTTTATTACTTCAACCCTCTTAGGGTCTATTTTTACACCATATTTAGTTACAATGTGCCCTAAGAGTTTTCCCTCATCTAATGCAAATAAATATTTTTGAGGATTGAGGGATAAGCCATACCTTCTGCATTTTTCAAAAGTTCTCCGTAAATGCTCAATATGCTCATCATCATTTTTTGAAAACACTGTGATATCATCTAGATATACCACCAAAAACTTTTCCTACTCTCCAACAAAGGCTATGTCCATTGCCCTCTGAAAAGTGGCTCCTGCATTAATTAATCCGAATGGAATTCTGGCATACATAAATGTTCCCCATGGTGTAGTGAATGCAATTTTCTTCTGATCTTCTGGGAAAACAACCACCTGATTATAACCAGAAAATCCATCCATCGTTGACATTCTGGATGCTCCCACCACTTTTTGCAGGATGTAGTCCATCTTAGGCAGTGGGTAATTATCCTTTAAAGATGCTCTATTTAAATTCCTGAAATCCACACACAGCCTTATTTCGCCATTCTTCTTCCGAACAGGGACAAGGTTTGCTACCCATTCTGAGTATCTCAATGGCACAATTATTTTGGCCTTCAGTAGCTTCTTGATTTCTTTTTCAATAGAGGGAAGCAGCAGAGGATTTATCTGTCTGAGCTTCTGCTTATAAGGCTTTGCATCTTCCCTCAAAGGAATTTTATGTTGCATTATATTAACATCAAAAGTTTTTAGGTCCTGATAGGACCAAGCAAATACATCTTTATAAGATTGAAACAACTTCAAATATTTTTCTTTATATTCTTCTGGGACCCTTTTGGATAATTTTACAAATTTGGGATCAGCATAAGTACCCAGATTTAAACCTTCCACTTGATCTTCTTCTATCACTTTGTTTGGCTGCAATGGAATATCATATTTGTTAAATAACCCTTCCAGAGGAACCAGACCTCTAGGTATAACATTTCCTTTCAGCTGGAACACTTTATTACCTGCTATTTTCTCTTCCCATCTGTTTTCTGCAATATTTTCATTTTCTCCTTCTTCATTATCATCAATCTCCATATTAGAGAATTCTCCCATTGTCTCCAAAAATCTCTTCATCTGTTCATCATCTTCAAATACCTACCAGTGCTTAATATTATCTGGGATAGATGGCCTGTAACGTACCTCCACTTCATATCTTAAAAGTGGATTCTGAGGAGGACGAAATGTACTGGCAGCTACAGCAAGAGATTCTGCTATCCTGTTTTGCTCCCGGGGCATGAACTGTATGTTAAATGCTGAGAAGAAATTCTCCACCATGTCCCATACTTCGTTTTTGTAAGCTCTCAGCCGAGGATGCTTAGTTTGGCATTGATTTCTGATCTGCCTTACCACCAGCTTAGAGTCTCCCATGAATTTTAGACTTTGGATGCCCATGTTTCTAGCTGTCTGCAGTCCCAATAAGAGTGCTTCATATTCAGCTACAGTATTGGTAGCCTCATACTCCAGTTTAAAGGACAGTGGCACCCATTTTCCTGTAGGAGAGATTAACAACACCCCAGCTCCATTTCCTTCCCTTGAATTTGCCCCATCAAAATGCAAAGTCCAAATTCCTGATTCGTGGTCTTCTTTGGGCTGCTCAGCTTGGATTTTACCAAAGAGGGGCTCATGTGCATGGTTTTGATTTTCTTCTAACATCAAACATGAGAAGTCTCCCTCTTTGTTATAAACTGGGGAATTTTCTGAGCAGTCAGCCTTAGTTACCATTTTAACAAATCTAGTCTCCCTATATAACCTCCTCTCCTGGCCTCCGAAGACTGGGACAGTAGCATATGTTAAATCTAATTTGATTGACCCCCCAATTTTTGTACCCCAGGACCTTGACAGCAACATGCCAAAGCGGGCTGGGATATCAGCAACCACAATGTCCATGACCACACTTTTTGCTGGGATTTGGGCCAAATTGACCGCTAAATCTTTAATCATTCCCAAGCATTTAACCCTTTTGGAATAAAATGAATATAGGTCTTTGTAAGGTCTAGTAATTTGCAGTCCCAGTTGTTCCATGACAGACAAAGGCATAAGATTGTGGGAGGCCCCAGAATCTAACATACAATTGTGCAACAACAGGTCATGAATAACTAGGGACACGTAAAAGGGAGGAGTAGAGGGGTCTATCTCCTCGACATGTGGGCCAAAGACTACCATGGTTCTTTCTTCTTGAAGGTTTAAACTATTAGGCACGATTGGTATTTCAGGAGGAAGTATAAAGGAAGTAACTTGAGAATGATATACAGGCTGTTTTAATAGTTCAGTCAGGGGGACTGGAATCTTAATTTTCTCAAGTTCTTTTTATAAATTAAAAGCAAAAGGAGACTTTTCTATTACAACTTCTTTAAATTCATTATTTTCAGCTGAAGATTTAACTTCTTTTGACACTGACTCACCATTAAGAGGACTGACTATTTTTGAAGAAGAAGGAATCTGATCATTAGACTGCGGGGGAGCATTTAGAGGGTTCTTACCTTTTTCTATGATTTTCTTTATTGCTGATTCTTCTGAGCATGTGCTTCTTTCTGAGGTGTCTCATATTCTTGATCTTGAGTTCTGGTCCTCTTCCTTGAAGATTTGAGATCATATTTTACATTGAATTGTGCTTCCATGAAGTCAGCAAATTGCTTACAATAATGATCAATCTCTGCTTCTTCTTCTTCTTCTTGCAATGGGCATTCTATATCATCATTATTTGAAAAAGAAAGATTTGAATCTTCTAATTCATAGGCAGCATCTCCAGTGGAGTCATCTACTGGACCTTCTAGGTACAAGGGGTGTGGTACCTGATCTTGCTGCTCCTTTGCATCTCTTGGCAATATCTGCAATGGGGGTCTCTTATACTGGGGATTGTATCCTCTGTTCGGAGCATTATAAAAATTCTTGGGAGCTGAACTCTTAGCCTCCAGTTCAAGCTTGACCATCTTCTTTATCATTTTGCTTATTTCATCCATTTTATCTGAATCCTTTTCCTGACTAGAGGAGGAAACTTCTTCTTTGCCTCTTCTCCTAGTATCTTGTTACAACTTTTCCCTTTAATTTCCCAGTAGAGGCAAAGTTTGCTTCTAATTCAAGAGCATCTGACTGTGCATCGTCCAAAGTGGCAGGTTTTCTTTCCCTCAAGGAGAATCCAAAGTCTAAGTCAAATGCTACTATGAAAACAACTTTGGCAGCATTCTGACTAGGCTTCATATCAGCAGGGAGATTCAGATATAACTTATTAAATCTCTTGATAAACTTTGATACTCCTTCATTATGTTTCTTCTTAAGAGTATTAAATTCAGTGAGACACTGTCCATGATATTTCTTCTCTCCCCATTTCCTGAGAAAATTATTTTCCATATCGTCCCAGGTGGTTACTGAACGGTTCCCCAATGTCTTGAACCATTTTCTGGCTTCACCCTCCAAAGACTGTACGAATAATCTTAAGACCACATCCAAATGTTCAACATTTAAGTTTTCTGCAAAAGAGCAGAAAGTATCAAGATGTTTTTGAGCATCAATTTCATTTTCTCCATTAAATCTCGGTAGTATCTTCAAATAATCCTGTGGCATATCATTTAGCACTTGGGGTAAGGCTAGAGGAGCATATTTGTTCAGTAGAAAAGCAGGAACATTAGCCATTGGAGGAGGTGGGGGTTGTGCAACAATCTAAGGTACAAATGAAGGAAGAGGAGTAGGAGGAAGTGGGGTATGTATAACAATGGGAATAAACTGCACAGAGGCCTGAGGTGTGGTTGGGAATAGTTCACGGTTAACAACAGCTACTTCTGTAACTTCTTTGATCTCCTCAGCCTCAAGAGTAGGATGTGAATCTTCTTCAATCTAGGAAATTCCTCTACGTGGAGTTTCTGAGTAATATTCGAGATTTTCTGTTCTGATCTCTTGAGAAGAAGAGGGCGGATAAGTTTCAACGGAATATTCAGGGTTTTCGGCACGAACTGATTTCCTCTCCTTCCAGACTCTTTTATGAATGATCTTCTCTGGGTCAGACACGTAGGGTGTCTTTGATTGAGATGTATCTGACCTCAGATGCGGCTTATGAGGAGCCAGGACTACCAATAAATTTATCAAATGAAAGCAGTGGAGTCGCCAAGGTGAGAGATATACAACTCTTCAACTCTATGTGCTCACCTGATTAGAGAGTGAAAACAATTTGTCGAGGCCCAGGGAAACTGATATTCTCAAATTCGTTCCCCGGCAACGACGCCAGAAAGATGTTGTGGACAATTTTTTCACCCTTAGAGACAGTCTAGAGTTGCCATAGACCAGTTCCTAGGACATCTTAATATAGCAAGGAGCTCATCATATAACTTGGGTCGTCAGTCCAAAGCTCTCTTAATATGTCTTGTTGAACAAGGAAATTAATTTAAATGGGACCAAACTCTCTCAGAAGCTGATACAAAGATAAGAATAGTGTAGGAACATCATGCAAAACCCCAATACAAAAGCATCAGAAAGTTAAGAGACAACTTACTACAAAGAGGGCCAGTTCAGATAATATATCACAGAAATCAAATGTCAGAAAGTGGGTGCAGTGAGGAAACATGTAGGAGATACTAGCTAACATGAGGCTGATACCCAGATACACAACAGAATCATATATGGGCTTAACTAACTAAGAATCCATACATGACAATGGCGTTTTAAAAGCACGCTCCTCAAGCAACTAATATAGCAGAAAATATGGACGAAATGAACATGGAACAGTATATCATGACTAGGATTATTTAAAGCGCTTGACTAATCCCAGTATGGGCATCAACTAGGATGAATCCTTACTCAAGATTAGTGAGCCACTCGCATTCTAGAACATGATACAAGAAGATAACAAGCATGAAATGAGATATTGTATTAACACATAAGAGAAAATTATATGCGCGAGAGATACTAGAGACCCGGAGATCACTCATTACGGATTCCTTAACTCCTCCTCATGAGACCCTACGGGCTCTGAGCCTTCATACAGAAATATTACAAAATGTATACAAAAGCCTTTTCACTGCACAGTTTGCTGATAGAAATCTGGAACCCTTACAATGTCTTTCTTTCTAGCCTTTATAGAGGAGATAGAGAATTCTAGAGGAGGAGGTGGATGGAAAACATTTAATGATTTATTTTGAATATGATGGCAGAAAAAATTTGCACCCACACTATGAATGACTGAAAATAAATGACTGTACTTTACAATTTACTCTCAGAAATGAATGCTGAAAATGAAAATCTCCTCATAAACAAGACATAAATAATAAAATATACAAATGTTTCGCCCTTTGCTGGAGGAGGGAGATCTGCGGCAATTAAACCTTGAGGTGCCTGTTTCTGTACATAGTACTTTCGGCCTTCTAATTTTGAATTTCAAATTTGAAACCTTTCCTGCCGGACACTAAATTCATTGCTCCTTCATTAATAATCTGCTGCTTCATTAATGTTTTCATCCACCTAGATTTTCCTTTTGATTTTCTCTGGAGGGTTCTACAGATTCAAATATATTGCTTTATTGAGGTCACATCATTGTGACTCAGGATCTTCTCATAAATTTTGTTCCCCAACGAGGATCTAAAAAAACAAGCTTTGTTGAATAAAATATAAATAGAGATAATGGAACACAATGAGATTAATGAGAATGGTATTTTCGTCGAGAGGATAGTGGGAAGTAGTAGCAAGTTAGCGAAAAACGAAGGTGGCAGAGGAATGAGAGGTAAAAATGGGGTAATACAGCGGGATGACGATAAGTGCACGAGGCAAAGACATTAAACAAAAACACTGATACGCGACACATAAATGAAATATGTGAATAGTGGAGGGAAAAGCGAATGACACATGGGTAGATGACGAAAAATGTCGGAAAAACACTAACGGTACGAAGATTCAAAGATTAAATTTCGGGGAAGTTACGAAGGAAAACATGACAAAAAAATGGAGCAAAGGCTTTGGAAGTGGGACCCGGAGCGCACATCACGTTGCAAGTGGAGAAAGTGCGATGGGGGAATGATGGAGTAACAAGAAACTGCGCTCTACGCTCTGTGATGGACGTGACCGGTCGAGCGCAGATCGCAAAAACGAAAAAGTGCGATGACGGAGAATGGCATGAACGGGAAACTGCGCTTTTGCGATGGCGCGATCATGCGATTTGCGATAAACGCTCTAAGGGGCAGTGATTGGATATATGGATGAAAGGAGGCGCGGAGCTAGGGGAGAAAGGAGCTAGGCCTTATATGACTTTAAAGAGCGGATTTTTAGCCTTTTTCAATGTATTTCCGGCTTGGGAAAGGGCAACGATAAAGAGGAAAAAGGAGACTTTGGCAAAAATTTGAATGGAGGGGCTGACTTGTACAACATTGGCTCCATATGGGGATGGCATGTTTGTCCTCGGACATGTCGAGAATGCGCAGACCTCAGACCCTCTTGTGTGTGAATTTTATTCTACGATCCCTTTGCTTTTTCTTCAAAACTTATCAGCTTATCCATACTATTTACATTTAAAATTGAAATCACACTTATACACATCATATACATTATAATACATCAAGCCTAGTCTGCTTGAATCAGTACTGGAAGTAGGATTTAAGGAATCGTTCATTCATGGGGGCATCCAACCAGTCACCCTGCAAATTTTCCAATACAAATGTGTTGTTGCCTCCCTGTTGCACAATTTTGAATGGACCAAACCAAAGGGGGTCAAATTTCCCGTGTTTTCCTTTTTCAGCTCTTCTGACATCCCATCTGAGAACTAGGTCCCCAATCTGAAACTTTTTATCTTTAGCATTTTGATCAAAGATATCTTTCATTTTTTCCTGATACTCAGCTAATCTTTGATTCACCTGGTCGCGTGTTTCCTCTAATTCTACCAGTTGATTTATCCTTCTGACCATATCATCTGATTCTTCTTGATTTTCTTGCATGAAACATGCCACTGGCATAGCCAGCTGCACGGGAAACACAACGGCTCTCCCATATACTAATTCATAAGGGGAATTCCCTGTTGCCCTCTTGCTGGTTATCCTATTCGCCCATAAAGCAAATTTTAATTGAGAATCCCAATTCTTCTGATTTTCATTTATCGTTTTCTTCAAGGCCCTCACCAATGTTTTATTAGAAGATTCTGCCAGGCCATTCCCTTGTGGATAGTAGGCTATTGAATGATTCAATATAATGTTATACTGCCAGCAGAAATTTACGAACCTGGCAGACTTAAAAGCCTGTGCATTATCAGTTACAATTCTAGCAGGACAGCCAAACCTGGATATGATATTTTCCTCCATAAACTTGATTATCACAGCATCTGTAGCGTTCCTTGCAGGTATGGCTTCCACCCATTTTGTAAAATAATCTGTGGCTGTTAGTATCCATTTGTGTTGGCCACTTGATGGGGGATGTATTTCTCCTATGAAATCTAATCCCCATTTTTGAAATGGTGCATTTACATGTACTGGAATTAGGGGCAGAGCAGCTAACTTCTGTCTTTCTGCAAATCTTTGACACTTGTCACATGCCCTAACCCAGGCGAAAGCATATGTAAATAATTTTGGCTAGTAGAAGCCGGCCTTCAGGATTTTATGAGCTGTAGCCCTCCAGCTGTAATGTCCTCCACATATTCCCTCATGAAATTCTGTCAGTATATTCTCCACTTCATTTTCTGTGAGGCATAATAGTAATATACCTGAAGGGTCTCTCCAATATAGCTATCCATTAGCAATTATATATTTCTGAGATTTCAAACTTACAGCTCTGTATTTTATCTTATCACAACTCGGAGGACAACTAAGTGTTAAAAGATATTCAACTATTTCTTTATACCAAGGACTAGCTAGATATTTCATATGTATCTTTTGAGTGGCCATCTCTAGTCCTTGCTGCTCTTCTCCTTTCTCAGATTCTTCATTTGCTATGATGGATAAATTAATGCCCAAGGCTTGATGATTTGATTCAGATAACATCTTAGCAAGTCCCTGTCCTTTAATCAACTTAGTAGGCCTTATGTCCAAATCATACTCCTGTATTTTTGCAATCCATATTCCTCTTCTACCTTCGCTGTCCCCCTGAACAAGAATGTCTTTGACAGCTGCTGTGGGAACATATGCAGTAATGTGAGATTGCAAAACATATACTCTAAAAGCTTTAAGGGACTTTACCAGGGCATATGCCTTCTTCTCCAATATATTATATTTCAATTCAGCATCATAAAGCACTTGACTGAAGAAAGCTATAGGCTGCTCATACCCCTCTTCATTTTTCTGCAACAACACTCCAGCAATTGTATGAGGTGAAGCAAATGAGAATATCATAAATGGCCTTTTGTAATCGGGTCCAGCTAGCACAGGAGCTTCAGCGAATGCCTGTTTTATCCTTGTGAATGCATCTCTAGACTCCTGGGACCATTTTACTTCATTCTCCTTTTTCAACATATTAGTTATATGCCTAACTATCTCGGCATAGTTAGGAATAAACCTTCTTAGAAAATTAATTCGGCCTAAAAATACCTGTACTTCCTTCTTATTCCTGGGCAAAGGAATGCTGTTTATTACTTCAACTCTCTTAGGGTCTATTTTCACACCATCTTTTGTTACAATGTGCCCTAAGAGTTTTCCCTCATCTAATGCAAATAAAGATTTTTGAGGATTGAGGGATAGGCCATACCTTCTGCATTTTTCAAAAGTTCTTCTTAAATTCTCAATATGTTCATCATCATTCTTTGAAAACACAGTGATATCATCAAGATACACCACCAAAAACTTGTCCTGTTCTCCCACAAAGGCTATGTCCATTGCCCTCTGAAAAGTAGCTCCTGCATTAATTAATCCAAATGGCATCCTAGCATACATAAATGTTCCCCATGGTGTAGTAAATGCAGTTTTCTTCTGGTCTTCTGGAAATATAGCTACCTGATTATAACCAGAAAATCCATCCATCATTGACATTCTGGATGCTCCCACCACTTTCTGCAGGATGTGGTCCATCTTAGGCAGTGGATAATTATCCTTTAAAGATGCTCTATTTAAATTCCTGAAATCCACACACAGCCTTATTTCTCCATTTTTCTTTCGAACAGGAACAAGGTTTGCTACCCATTCTGAGTATCTCAATGGCACAATTATTTTGGCCTTTAGTAACTTCTTGATTTCTTTTTCAATAGAGGGAAGCAGCAGAGGATTTATCTGTCTGAGCTTCTGCTTATAAGGCTTTGCATCTTCCCTCAAAGGAATTTTATGCTGCATTATATTAACATCAAAAGTTTTTAGGTCCTGATAGGACCATGCAAATACATCTTTAT
The DNA here is from genome assembly GCA_034641835.2 of Pinus albicaulis. Lineage (NCBI taxonomy): Eukaryota > Viridiplantae > Streptophyta > Pinopsida > Pinales > Pinaceae > Pinus > Pinus albicaulis. The sequence goes on from CM076582.1 coordinate 1,112,199,298, forward strand.
AAGATTGAAACAACTTCAAATATTTTTCTTTATATTCTTCTGGGACCCTTTTAGATAGTTTCACAATTTTGGGATCAGCATAAGTACCCAGATTTAAATCTTCCACTTGATCTTCTTCCACCACTTTGTTTGGCTGCAATGGAATATCATCTTTGTTAAATAATCTTTCTAGAGGCACCAGACCTCTAGGTATAACATTTCCTTTCAGCTACAGCACTTTATTACCTGCTATCTTCTCTTCCCATCTGTTTTCTACAATATTTTCAGCTTCTTCTTCTTCATTGTCATCAATCTCCATATTAGAGAATTCTCCCACTGTCTCCATGAATCTCTTCATTTGTTCGTCATCTTCAAATACCTGCCAGTGCTTACTATTATCTGGGATTGATGGCCTGTAACGTACCTCCACTTCATATCTTAAAAGTGGATTCTGAGGAGGACGAAATGTACTGGCAGCTGCAGCAAGAGAATCTGCTATTCTGTTCTGCTCCCAGGGCATGAACTGTATGTTAAATGCTGAGAAGAAATTCTCCACCATGTCCCATACTTTGTTTCTGTAAGCTCTCAGCCGTGGATTCTTAGTTTGATATTGATTTCTGATCTGCCTTACCACCAGCTTAGAGTCTCCCATGACTTTTAGACTTTGGATGCCCATGTTTCTAGCTGTCTGCAGTCCCAATAAAAGTGCTTCATATTCAGCTATATTATTGGTAGCCTCATATTCCAATTTAAAGGAAAGTGGCACCCATTTTCCTGTAGGAGAGATCAATAACACCCCAGCTCCATTGCCTTCTCTTGAATTTGCTCCATCAAAATGCAAAGTCCAAATTTCTGATTCCTGATCTTCTTTAGGCTGCTCAGTTTGGATTTGACCAAAAAGGGGCTCATGGGCATAATTTTGATTTTCTTCTAACATCAAACATGAGAAGTCTCCCTCCTTGTTATAAACTGGGGAATTCTCTGAGCAGTCAGCCTTAGTTACCATTTTAACAAATCTAGTCTCCCTGTATAACCTCCTCTCCTGGCCTCCAAAGACTGGGACAATAGCATATGTTAAATCCAATTTGATTGACCCACCAATTTTTGTACCCCAGGACCTTGACAGTAACATGCCAAAGCGAGCTGGGATATCGGCAACCACAATGTCCATGACCACACTTTTTGCTGGAATTTGGGCCAAATTGACCACTAAATCCTTAATCATTCCCAAGCATTTAACCCTTTTGGAATCAAATGAATATAGGTCTTTGTATGGTCTTGTAATTTGCAGCCCTAGTTTCTCCATGACAGACAAAGGCATAAGATTATGGGAAGCCCCAGAATCTAACATACAATTGTGTAACAGCAGGTCATGAATAACTAGGGACACGTAAAAGGGAGGAGTAGAGGGGTCTATCTCCTCGACATGTGGGCCAAAGACTACCATGGGTCTTTCTTCTTGAAGGTTTAAACTATTAGGCACGATTGGTATTTCAGGAGGAAGTATAAAGGAAGTAACTTGAGAATGATATACAGGCTGTTTTAATAGTTCAGTCAGGGGGACTGGAATCTTAATTTTCTCAAGTTCTTTTTGTAAATTAAAATCAAAAGGAGACTTTTCTATTACAACTTCTTTAAATTCATTATTTTCAGCTGAATATTTAACTTCTTTCGACACTGACTCAACATTAAGAGGACTGACTATTTTTGAAGAAGAAGGAATCTGATCATTAGACTGCGGGGGAGAATTTAGAGGGTTCTTACCTTTTTCTATGCTTTTATTTATTGCTGATTTCTTCTGAGCAGGTGCTTCTTTCTGAGGTGGCTCCTCTTCTTGATCTTGAGTTCTGGTCCTCTTCCTTGAATATTTGAGATCATATTTTACATTGAATTGTGCTTCCATGAAGTCAGCAAATTGCTTACAATAATGATCAATCTCTGCTTCTTCTTCTTCTTCTTGCAATGGGCATTCTATATCATCATTATTTGAAAAAGAAAGATTTTAATCTTCTAATTCATAGGCAGCATCTCTAGTGGAGTCATCTACTGGACCTTCTAGGTACAAGGGGTGTTGTACCTGATCTTGCTGCTCCTTTGCATCTCTTGGAAATATCTGCAATGGGGGTCTCTTATACTGGGGATTGTATCCTCTGTTAGGAGCATTATAAAAATTCTTGGGAGCTGAAATCTTAGCCTCCAGTTAAAGCTTGACCATCTTCTTTATCATTTTGCTTATTTCATCCATTTTATATGAATCCTTTTCCTGAATAGAGGAGGAAACTTCTTCTTTGCCTCTCCTCCTAGTATCCTGATCAAATTTTCCCTTTAATTTCCCAGTAGAGGCAAAGTTTGCTTCTAATTCAAGAGCATCTGACTGTGCATCGTCCAAAGTGGCAGGTTTTCTTTCTCTCAAGGAGAATCCAAAGTCTAAGTCAAATGCTACTATGAAAACAACTTTGGCAGCATTCTGACTAGGCTTCATATCAGCAGGGAGATTCAGATATAACTTATTAAATCTCTTGATAAACTCTGATACTCCTTCATTATGTTTCTTCTTAAGAGTATTAAATTCAGTGAGACATTGTCCATGATCTTTCTTCTCTCCCCATTTCCTGAGAAAATTATTTTCCATATCGTCCCAGGTGGTTACTGAACGGTTCCCCGATTTCTTGAACCATTTTCTGGCTTCACCCTCCAAAGACTGTACGAATAATCTTAAGACCACATCCAAATGTTCAACATTTAAGTTTTCTGCAAAAGAGCAGGAAGTATCAAGATGTTTTTGAGCATCAATTTCATTTTCTCCATTAAATCTCGACAGTATCTTCAAATAATCCTGTGGCATATCATTTAGCACTTGGGGTAAGGCTAGAGGAGCATATTTGTTCAGTAGAAAAGAAAGAACATTAGCCATTGGAGGAGGTGGGGGTTGTGCAACAATCTTAGGTACAAATGAAGGAAGAGGAGTAGGAGGAAGTGGGTTATGTATAACAATGGGAATAAACTGCACAGAGGCCTGAGGTGTGGTTGGGAATAGTTCACGGTTAACAACAGCTACTTCTGTAACTTCTTTGATCTCCTCAGCCTCAAGAGTAGGATGTGAATCTTCTTCAATCCAGGCACTTCCTCTATGCGGAGTTTCTGAGTTATATTCGAGATTTTCTGTTCTGATCTCTTGAGAAGAAGAGGGCAGATAATTTTCAACGGAATATTCAGGGTTTTCGGCACGAACTAATTTCCTCTCCTTCCAGACTCTTTTATGAATGATCTTCTCTGGGTCAGACACGTAGGGTGTCTTTGATTGAGATGTATCTGACCTCAGATGCGGCTTATGAGGAGCCAAGACTACCAATAAATTTATCAAATGAAAGAAGTGGAGTCACCAAGGTGAGAGATATACAACTCTTCAACTCTCTGTGCTCACCTGATTAGAGAGTGAAAACAATTTGTCGAGGCCCAGGGAAACTGATATTCTCAAATTTTTTCCCCGGAAATGACGCCAGAAAGATGTTGTGGACAATTTTTTCACCCCTAGAGACAGTCTAGAGTTTCCATAGACCAGTGCCTAGGACATCTTAATATAGCAAGGAGCTCATCATATAACTTGGGTCGTCAGTCCAAAAGCTCTCTTAATATCTCTTGTTGAACAAGGAAATTAATTTGAATGGGACCAAACTCTCTCAGAAGCTGATACAAAGATAAGAATAGTGTAGGAACATCATGCAAAACCCCAATACAAAAGCATCAGACATCTAAGAGACAACTTACTACAAAGAGGGCCAGTTCAGATAATATATCACAGAAATCAAATGTCAGAAAGTGGGTGCAGTGAGGAAACATGTAGGAGATACTAGCTAACATGAGGCTGATACCCAGATACACAACAGAATCATATATGGGCTTAACTAACTAAGAATCCATACATGACAATGGCGTTTTAAAAGCACCCTCCTCAAGCAACTAATATAGCAGAAAATATGGACGAAATGAACATGGGACATTATATCATGACTAGGCCTATTTAAAGCGCTTGACTAATCCCATTATGGGCATCAACTAGGATGAATCCTTACTCAAGATTAGTGATCCACTCGCATTCTAGAACATGATACAAGAAGATAACAAGCATGAAATGAGATATTGTATTAACAAATAGGAGAAAATTACATACTGTGAGATACTAGAGACCAGAATCCTCATTACAGTTATAACTCCTCCTCACTGAGACCCTACGGGTTCTGAGCCTTCATACAGAAGTATTACAGAGTGTATACAAAGCCTTTTCACTGCAAAGTTTGCTGATAGAAATCTGGAACCCTTACAATGTATTTCTTCCTAGCTTTTATAGAGGAGGTAGAGAATTCTAGAGGAGGAGGTGGATGGAAAACATTTAATGATTTATTCTGAATCAGATGGCGAAAAACATTCGCGCCCACACTATGAATGAATGAACATAAATGACTGTACTTTACAACTTATTTCCAGAAATGAGTGCTGAGAATGAAAATCTCCTTATAAACAAGACATAAATAATAAAATATGCAAATATTCTGCTCTTTGCTGGAGGAGGAAGATCCGCGGCAATAAAACCTTGAAGCGCCTGTTTCTGTACATGGTACTTTCAGCCTTCTAATTTTGAATTTAAATTTGAAAATTTTCATGCCAGACACTAAATTCATTGCTCCTTCATTAATAATCTGCTGCTGCATTAATGTTTTTATCCGCCCAAATTTTCCTTTTTGATTTTCTCTGGAGGGTTCTATAGATTGAAATATCTTTCTTTAATGGGGGTCACATCATTGTGACTCCCGGATCCTTTCCGCCAATTTTGTTCCCACAACAATGTCCTGCAAAAACAAAATCCTGTTGAATAAAACTAATCACAGAGATAGTGGACATAGTGAGGTTAATGGAAGTGGTGGCACAAATTTGAGAGGATGATGAGATGCCGCGGGGTGGCGAAAAAAACAGAGGAAGAGTAGAGGAATGAGAGGTAAAAATGGGGTAATACAGCGGGATGACGATAAGTGCACGAGGCAAAGACATTAAACAAAAACACTGAAACGCGACACATAAACGAAATATGTGAATAGTGGAGGGAAAAGCGAATGACATGTGGGCAGATGACGAAAAATGGCGGAAAAACACTAATGGTACGAAGATTCAAAGATTAACTTTCGAGGAAGTTACGAAGGAAAACATGACGAAAAAATGGAGCAAATGCTTTGGAAGTGGGACCCGGAGCGCACATCACAAATTTGCAAGTGGAGAAAGTGCGATGGGGGAACGATGGAGTAACAAGAAACTGCGCTCTGCGCTCTGCGATGGACGTGACCGATCGAGTGCAGATCGAAAAAATGAAAAAGTGCGATGACGGAGAATGGCATGAACGGGAAACTGCGCTTTTGCGATGGCGCGATCATGCAATTTGCGATAAACGCTCGAAGGGGCAGTGCTTGGCTATATGGATGAAAGGAGGCGCAGAGCTAGGGGAGAAAGGAGCTAGGCCTTATATGACTTTAAAGAGCGGATTTTTAGCCTTTTTCAATGTATTTCCGGCTTGGGAAAGGGCAATGATAAAGAGGAAAAAGGAGACTTTGGCCAAAATTTGAATGGAGGGGTTGACTTGTACAACACTCCCTAAGGAGGATAAGCAGAAATAAGAGGAAGAACCCTGCACTTCCTATTCTCATCAAGGAGATAGAGAAATAAGCTGGAGAAAGACTCCATATTTTGGAGAAGAAAAAGAAAAAGGGGATAAGCATATAAAGCTTCTTCCTAAATCTGTACATATGATCCATGAAGAGTTCAAGGAGATCATGAGAAATATGCATGAAAAATCTCCAAGAGGGTTTGATTCAAAAGAAAACTCCAGACTTGAGGAGTGTGAGCAAGCAGCTACACACCATCTTGTACAGCTCAGTCACATGCCCAGGATTTCCAGAAGGGAGATGGAAAGAGAAGAAGAGGTTGCTAAGAGGGAAACCCTTAGTGATTTATTGAAAGAGTATGAGTTTCAAACTCATAAATTCTGAGATCATCTCATTTTTTCAGAGTTTTGCAAGATGAAGGTGAAGAGAAGAGAGTAGCAAGATAGATTTCATCTATCTACCTTTGAGGGTTCAGCTAAATTTTCAGCCAAAGCTTGGGTGGAGCAGTTAGAGAAATTCTTGCAGCAGCACCAAATACTGGAGGATGAAGCCATCACAGTTGCAGCACTGCATTTGAGAGGTAAGGCTTTTTCCTGGTGGATCTTTGAATCTTTTTCTTTGAGAAATGTAAACATTGCATCTTATGCAAATTTCACTAAAGCATTAGTGAAAAGATTTGATGAAAATATTCATGAGACACCCATGGTGGGAGTAAACAAGAAACCTCAAGCCAAACCCTTGCATGAAAACTTGCACCATACTTTGCCGGAAGAAATATTTTCATCTCACACCTTTGAGCAAAGGAGCATGGAGATCTCTTTTTCAAAAAGGGATCCAATCATTGGAGAGTTTCCCACTCATGTTGCAGAGATTGAAGGCTACAACGCTGTTAGATTTGGAGTTGATCCAGTGCCTCATGTAGAGGAAGGAGGAGCTCTTGCTCTCAATAGAGGGATGCTTGCATCTTTGCAAGAAAGTCCCTAGGATCTCATGTGTGGAGATCAAGGCACAACCCATGTCCTACCTGTGCCATTGTTGAGAAGGTGTGGAGCCATGGAGACACAAGGAGGAAGTATGGAGAAGACCCAACATCATGAGATGAGGAGTACACGCCCCTATTCATTTATGGAGGTTGATGCACCTAAGAAGGTGATTGGATTGCGCAGTGGAAGCATGGAGGGCTTTCTCCATTCATATATTCAGTCATCTCTTGTTGAGGATGTCTCATTGCATGGATAAATTTTGCCAGGGAGACCACTGGATTAGCAAAGGAAGATGGATGCTTCATATGTTGGAGCACCACTCATGGATTTAAGGAGGGTGGAGACTTTGGTAGAGCTTGATACAACGATGGGAGTCTAGCGTAGACTCAAGGAGAGAGGGATCATTCCCTCAACATCATCAGTACCCACTTCCATTTCAGATTTTGCGTTGTGGCAGAAGCAACAGGGGAAGGACAACAACCTTCCAACTTGCATATTTGGCATGAGAGATGTCAAAGAAGAGGATGACCATATGACAGATGCTCTTCATGAGAGATCATTAGCGTTGTCACTATGGAGGATAGATCCATATTGGAACTCCCAGCTATTGATGGAGTATTCCAAGGATCTTTTCACTTGCATGATCTTGGATGACCAGTTGCATGAGGAGGAATATTCAGTCTGAGATGGGGTCATCTAATATCATGGTAGGATATTCTTTCCTAGAGCTTCCCAGCTCAAGGAGAAGTTGCTACATGCAGCTTATGAGGATTTCCTTTTCCGCCCCACTTGTTCTATGAGAGCATACCACACCATCATGGAGGGGTGTTCTTGGATGCGCTTTGAGGAGGAGATATATCAACATATGAGGAGATGCATGGACCATATGGAGATGGAGGGGAGACATAAATCTTTGGAGGAGTTATCACAGCCACCTATTTTCTCTTTGAGGATGAGAGGAGACTCACTTATGAGCCACTCCACTTGTATGGGCAGAACATATGGTAAGGGTGATGATTATTTTCACGATTATTTATATGATGTATGTACCCTAACCATACATGTGTAGGATGTTGATCCAAGGAGGAGCATTCTTTCTTTAGAGCTTTATGGTCTAGATGAGGCTATAAGCATGATTGATGGGCCTTCCCTAGGAGGACTTGGGGAAGAGATATATTATGGAGGACATAATATTTGTACACATTACATTATTCACTTCCTCCACACTTATGAGGAGATTGGATCAGCAGGAAAGTGGTTGAAAAGCCACTTATTTTATTAGTCTCTATTACAGCTGAGGATCAAGCTGCGCTGGTTGCACTTGAGGGACCATTTTCCTTCTCATTTTTTGCATATGGGAGAAAGTATGATTCTCATTTTTTATCCCTATGGTTCCATTGTTTCTATCTTTATGAGGAGCATGCTTGGGAGAGAGACACATTGTGTGGATGTGTCCTTTGAGGGAGAAATTCCTCACACTTTTTTCACTACATGTTCTAAGGGGAACATGAGATATGATAAGGTTACCTTAACAACACAGTTGTCACTATATGAGGTGAGCCATATGATGGAAGACATGCCATATGTTGATGACTTCCAACTCATCATATATGGAGATATTTGGGCCAACTTGATTTGCAGCGTTGGGGGAGAGATCTTTGGAGGTCTAGTACTCATTTTTCCACTTGAGGGAAAAATTATTGCAGCCCAGGATCAAAAATTTCCCTACACTTATCATAAGTGGGGAGATGGACAACGTGGGGTAGCCTATATTGTCTACCATGAGCAGATTTTTTGTAATATCCCAATTCAGGGATTCAGCAATACATAGAATGTATTGCGGTCCTACAATTATGAATAAGCTTAAAATATGTATGAGAAGCACATATACATCAATGAGAGCTACAACAACAATTTAGATTTCAGTTCATGATCAAAATAGTGGGGAAAATCAACTATTTCAGCCCCAAAAATGTTATTCCCAATAGACAGCGTAATATTAAGGAAGAATAATGGTTGTAAACTTTAGCTTATGCTATGTGGGACTCCCGCCCAAAAAATAATCCGAAACAAATCTGTTTTACTAAGTTAAACAGATCTCTCGGTCCCGGTGTAGCTCAAAAAGCCCAAACCCCATGACTTAGCTAATGCAGACTTTGATGAAGCTTGCACAACGTATTTTTCAGAGGGTTTATGCAGAAAATAATGAAATAAGTCTGATATATTAACCAAAAAACAAGAAATGGAAGTTTAAACACTTATACAGAAGAGACAAGACTCCCGAAAAGATTTTCGGTAAAATGCATGAAATAAGCAATGTTGCAGAAAATAACGAAGTTGTTGCAAATTTGTATTAATATTGGCTGAATAAATAATATAATGGCTGAATAATACAGAAATAGGGCCAAAGGCCTCTCTAACAAAACTCCCGGAGGGAAATAGGCACCTCCTCCTCAAGAAATAGCATAAAATCAAAGGGATGCAACACTGTTGTTGCTGCCTCTGCATGAAGGACGCAGTTTTCTGAAGATGACTGCACTGTAGCTGAATGTAGATGAATGGAATCAAGCCAAATACAGAAATGAAGCTCTAATCCTTCCCTCTTGATCCCTTAAGCAAGCTAATCTAAATAGAGGATGGAATTCCTTCACGGAAATTCTTTGCACTAAGCAGTGCAGCAACTCCGACTAAACAACTGAAGTATGCAAATGGTCTCTAGACCAAAATATCTAAATACATGAATGATTCTCCTTTGATGCTATGCCTTCCTTTTATATTTGGTGAGCCTTCTCACCCCGGACCCCACATAATGTTGAGGTGACTTCTTCATGAAGCTTCCTCTTTCAAAACTGCGTTGCCCTAGCTTGCTTCCCTCCTCTTGTGGCTGCGTTGTTGACTTGGTAAACTCATCCACCTCTAATGCCTCTTTTCACACTAGAGATATTCAATCTAGTTTACTTATGTGTATTAGGCTGATCCTTATTCACATTGAACCGGTTTTCTTAGGTGATTTCTTCCTTCTCAAGAATACATGTTGACTTAGTCAAACTTGACTATGTCCTCATCTATTTGGCCCATGTTCACACTTGTAAGTGTAGATTTCAGCTTATGAAGTGGTCCCCTTCCTTATTAAGGTGGAAATTATTCATATTTTTATTGTTCATGGGCCTCCTTACCCATTTATTCCTTTCCTAAGTGAAAGTAGCAAAATCTAATGTTCCAGTTTGCTTGTTGCAAAATTGGGAACATTATAGTCCTCCCCTCCCAAATGTTTCTTGTCCTCAAGCAACTACAAGGATAGGACTGAAGAGCACCCTCTCCTCCCTGACAGTAACCTCATAAGATGGAAACCTCCAAAGGTCAAGGTGCTGCATCATCATCATATCTCCAAGTTACCTCTCCCAAGTGTGTAAGCTATTTAAATAGCTGACATTACGTGACAGTAGAACATCCATGGAAGAAAAAATAGGCTGTTTGAAGATCCTCTTGGGGCTTGAAGGCTGATATATATTGAGATTCATTATCCCCATTTGAATCTATCCTTCCCAAGCTATCAACCAAGAAAAATGAGCCACCCTCCAAAATGGTAACTCATGCAAATCATCCTCCACCTGAAGCTACGAAAAAGTAGGTGGGCTAAAATTCTGATCATGGTAGGCATAGTAGCCTACCCCATGCTGATCTCCTCTCCACTTAAGATAAGTGTAAAGGATTTGCTGATATTGGGCTGCCATCATGTTGCCCTCAAATGGCAAGAAGGAAGCTAGAACTCCAAAGGTCCCTCTCCCAGCGCTGTGAATCAAGCTGGCCCAAACCATCTCATACATGATGGATAAGAAATCATCATCATAAAGAATTTCATCCATATCATGGCCCTCCTCATTAAGACACAAATATGTTGCTATAGAGGCCATGTCCTTTCCCATGCTCCCCTTAGAGCATGCAATGAAGAAATTTTGGGGATGCTCCTCCCCTAAGAACACATCCAATCCATGTGTTCCTCCTCCAATCATGCTCCTCATATAGGTAGGAATAATATCAACAAGTATGATTAGCATCATAATGAGAGAAATACTGAAGGCTTCATATGGTGCTGGATGGTACCAATAGTCTCCCAAGTGGTCACAACGTAGTCTTTCCCACTGCAGCTTCAGATAATGACATGGCAAGTTGTCTCTTGATAGATGGCTAGTTGTGCAAGTCACCACATCTACCAGCAAGTAGTAAATGACTAAGTGCATCAACTGAGCATAAAAGGAGTAACCAAACACTTGCCCCAGGTAATAAAGTAGATGGTTGTCTCCATCATAATAGCTGGCCAAAATTGTTCCATGGAGCCTAAAGAGAAATTTTCCCCTTTGGAGAGCAATGCGCTGCAATGAAATGGTAAGAGTATACAAGTATAGTGTTGAACAATCAATAAGTGAAAAAATAGATTTCTTACCAAGTGATGGAAGCAAGATGGTGGCAAGATCCATAGATGAATCCTCCATAGTGGCATGACATACCCATATGAAGAGGAATGAACCACATGCTACGTAAAAATCCTTCTCCTTATGCTTGGAAGTCCAAGTCAAGGAGAACATACCACAATAGCCAATGAGTCCATCCACCATTCTACCAATATCACCCCCTCCATGCTCACTAAGTGCAGAAAACATGAAGTAATCCTGGGAACACCTCATCAACAAGCTCATGCTTCAAAGTGACAGTGATGTTGGTCTATGCAAATAGACTCCTGCCAACTCACAAATCCATCCTTTGACATGTTCAATGTAAAAGACCCCGCTCATAATGTTGCCATCTCCTCTCATTGCAACATCATGCAAAATGTGAGAGCAACTCTTCCCTTGCTCTCCCTCAATCCTCTAAAGCAAAAAATGTCTTTACTACCCCATCACACCTCCATCAAACAACTCATGTGGTGGAAACACAATGATCACATCATCATAATGCATCCACACTCCTTGCTGCCCCATGATGCAAGTGCCCTGCCAAGTATTCTCCTCCTTCATTTCTTTGGAAGAAGGATATTTCACATGATGGCCAAACTCTCTCAAGAGTAGCCAACGCAGTTTTTCCTCTTGCTGCCCAGTGTCATAGATTTGCAAGTAGCTCTCCAAACTATTTCTCTCTATCCACTTATCCACTGAGGGATGCTTCCTACCATTCTCCATCTTGGTACTCCTCCAAAAGAAGCTACCATCCTTCCATATCAGAATTTCCTCCTTACACTCCATGGGATGCTGAGATGCATTTCCTTGGAGACCTTCTAGAGAAGATATCTCACCGATGATCATCTTGATCCCATAAGGATCCAAGTGGGCTGAAGGCAACGCCTCCTTGCTGCTACCTCTTGATAGCGTTGTAACCCTCCTCCAGGGTGTTTTGGCTATCTCATGCATCAACTCTCGGATGCACATTTGATTCTGTATGAACCTGCTTGGAGCAAGGTTCACTCCATCCTCCAATAATTCAAACTTCAACCTCAAGGGCTATGTGTAACTCATCAATGATACATGAGGTTGAGGGTTCAAATCTCCCTTGAACCTCTCAAGCTTGCACAACGCAGTGCAATCCTGCTACTCTATCTCAGCAATACCATTTGATCTTGGGTCATATGCAAACAAATCTCCAACCCTCTCCATAAAAGTTTCTGAAATGTTAAGACATGGAAACTTATGCATACCTTTGTGAGCCTTTGGGACATCTTCTATGGCTGCAGGAGGTCCTCTCTTCAATGTGTTGGCTGATCCAACTGCTGATGTAGGAAGCTGCTCTTCCAAGGCTGTGACAGTGCTGGTACTTGTCTCTTCCCATGGTGGTGTGGACGTCTACTCTTCTGATCCTTCTCCATAAAAGGTTCTAATTAGCCCTTGAGTAAACCCAAGAAAAGAAATCACTCTTGTATGTCTTGAGTGACTGATCCACCAAGCATTGGCTTCACCCTCCAAGTGCAGCGCTGCAAATTTTACTGCCTCCTCTTCGACCATTGGGTGAAGCATGAAAAATTCCTCAAGCTTCCTTGCCTAAGCTCTTGCTGTAATTGACCCATCAAATTTAGATAATAGGAATCTATTGCCTCTGATCTCATCTTTGCTGCAATGTCTTCTTTCTTCTCTCAGTTGAATAAAATAAGGGAAATATAGGGTTTCTTTGAAAGCCCTAGGTTGGCACTTGCATTCTGCCAAATACCCACTCAGAATTTCATGCTCTAAGCGGTCTCCTTGTTCTTCACTCCCTCTACAAGAACAGGAAGTGCATGCATCTGTTTATGCTTCTTGAAATCCCCTAGGGGTTTCTCTGCAAATCTCTCCTCCTTGAAACCCTTTTGGAGTCTCAGTGAATTTCTCTTCTTCTTTCTTCTTGGATCTGAAAATGGATGTGAGTAATCTCATGATATTATCCTTCTTAAATATAACTCACAAGCTGAGCACTGTAAAGTTCCCTTCTCAGGAATATCAAAATTCTATTCTAGAGATTGACTGCAGGGGCATTAACTGGATATGTCACCTTTGAAAAAAGGATGAGATCCAGAGGCTACCTAGCCATATGTAGACTTTGTATATAGAGTTTGAAACATTCCTCCTTCAGGGAGTCAACACTTTGGCTTGAAGGCACAGGCTGAGCCAAATATCATGCTATGATACCACTGTAATATCCCAATTCAGGGATTCAACAATATATAAACTGTATTGAAGTCATGAAATGATGAATAAGCTTAAAATATTTATGAGAAGCACATATACATCAATGAGAGCTACAACAACAATTTAGATTTCAGTTCATGATCAAAATAGTGGGGAAAATCAGCTATTTCAGCCCCAAAAACGTTATTCCCAATAGACAACGTAATATTAAGGCCCAACTAAGTTAAATAGATCTCCTGGTCCCGGTGCAGCTCAAAAAGGCCCAAACCCCATGACTTAGCTAATGCAAACTTTGCTGAAGCTTGCACAACGTATTTTTCAGAGGGTTTATGTAGAAAATAATGAAATAAGTCTGATATATTAACCAAACAGCAAGATATGGAATTTTAAACACTTATACAGAAGAGACAAGACTCCCGACAAGATTTCCGACAAAATGCATTAAATAAGCAATGATGTAGAAAATAACATAGTTGTTGAAAATATGTATTAATATTGGCTGAATAAATTGTATAATGGCTGAATAATACAGAAATAAGGCCAAAGGCCTCTCTAACAAAACTCCCAGAGGGAAATAGGCACCTCCTCCTCAAGAAATAGCATAAAATCAAAGGGATGCAACACTGCTGTTGTTGCCTCTGCATGAAGGACGCAGTTTTATGAAGATGAATGCGGTGTAGCTGAATGTAGATGAATGGACTCAATAAAAATACAGAAATGAAGCTCTAATCCTCCCCTCTTGATCCCTTAAGCAAGCTGATCTAAAGAGAGGATGGAATTCCCGCACGGGAATTATTTGCACTAAGCAGTGCAGCAACTCTGGCTAAACAGCTGAAGTATGCAAATGGTCTCTAGACCAAAATATCTGAATACATGAATGATTATCCTTTGATGCTATGCCTTCCTTTTATCTTTGGTGATCCTCCTCACCCCGGACCCCACATAATGTTGAGGTGACTTCTTCATGAAGCTTCCTCTTTCAAAACTGCGCTGCCCTAACTTGCTTCCTTCCTCTTGTGGCTGCACTATTGAATTGGTCAAATCATCCACCTCCAATGCCTCTTTTCACATTAGAGATCTTAAATCTAGTTTAATTATGTGTATTGGCTGATCCTTGTTCACATTGAACCGGTTTTCTTAGGTGATTTCTTCCTTCTCAAGAATACATGTTGACTTAGAAACTTGACTATGTCCTCATCTATTTGGCCCATGTTCACACTTGTAAGTGTAAATTTCAGCTCCTGAAGTGGTCCCCTTCCTTATTAAGGTGGAAATTATTCATATTTTTATTGCTCACGGGCCTCCTTACCCATTTATTCCTTTCCAAAATGAAATTAGCAAAATCTAATGTTCCAATTTGCTTGTTGCAAAATTGAGAACATTACATTTTTATCCCACCTACTTTACCGGAGCCAAAGGTGGATGAAATTTTTCAGGAGTTGCCTAGTTGGAAGGTGACTAATTTTTCATGGCTCATATCTTGGAGATGGATGATCCATATGAGAAATATAGTTCCCATTCTATTTCAGATCCCATTCTTCAAGGGGACCTCTAGACGTCACTTTGTTATCCTCTTGAGTATTTGACCTTTACATGATGATGGCTTGATAGCTAACTCACATGCTGAGGAGGGGCAATGTAGAGGCTTGATTGATGAGATAGGATCACTTTCCTTAGAGGAGATAATCATACATAGATGCTACAGGGAGAGGAGGAGAAAAAGATTCAGTCTATTCTTGCACTTGCTTGAGGACAAGAAATCTTTGAGAGGGGAGGACTGTAATGTTCCAAAATTTTCATGAAGGTAATTAGAACATTAATTTTTGTTTATTTCATCTAGGAGGTGAATAAAATGGGTAAAAGGCCCATGAGTAGGAATAATATCCTTCATAATGTGAAAAGGATCCATGGAGCAGCTTGATTTTGCACCTTCCAGTGTGAAAAGGGGCAAATGCATGAGGACAATGTCAAGTTTGACCAAGTCAACAGCACTGCCTAAGAGGTGTAGCTTTCATGAGAAGACAATGAAGTTTGAGAGGGAGGAATATTCCTTGTGGAAGAAACCATAATGTGTGGGGTCCATGGCCAAGAGGCATTCACTTGCATAAAAGGAGGAAGAGGCAGCCATAGTGAGACATCTTTTAAGCATTTGATCATTTGTTTGCTTAGACATATTTGCAGACCCGACTGTTCAGCTGAGTTGCAGTGCTGCTTAGCACGAGGGATTCCTGCTTAGGATTTACTATACTTATTCAGAGGTCTCTTGAAGGATTGCACTTCATTTTCTCCACATCTTGGCTCAAGTCCAAAGCCATTATTCAGTCACTGCGTTATTTCTGTTGAAGTATAACATAGTGTTGTTGGGTGTTGGAGTGGACGGTTCCACAACACCTTTCTTTGGCTTATCTTCCAAAGGAGGGAGTTCCTATTTCTTCGGGAGGTCAGCGAGGGAGGTTTCAGAGCTTTATTTCACATCTTGGCATCAGGCCAAGCTTCTCCCATCATCAGCAATGCAATTCAGCTCCTTGACTGCGTTATTCTAGAGTGCATCTGCAGTGAGAGGTTGCACCGACATTTTGGAGGGCAAGATTTCCAGTATTAGGATCAACCTTATACTTAGGAAATCCATTGGAGGATATTTGCTACATATTGGACATCTTATTCATCCATATCCGTATTTTATCAGTTTTGAGTTGCAGCTGCTACCCAGGAACTTCGACATTTCTGCAGATTTTCCAATTTCATGTATATTGTAGCCAATCCTCTTGAGGATTGTTGTATTAGTGTTTCAGGGGTTGAGTGCTTGCTCCCCCTCATTTATTTGAGCTATCATTGTCATATCATTGTATTTTAATCTTATATGTTGCAATGTCTCCTATAGACAGCGCTGTCATAGCTAGGGCATATTTATGTAGCAGTGTTTTGTCACATTTAGGTGTACAAGTCTTATTGAAGCTTTCATTTACGAGCTTGAGTGAGTGATTCCTCAAAGCATTGTACTCTCTTGCTGCTATATTATACATTGTTCATATATTTTCATCTTCATGTGTCATGGCTCATTAAAATAACGCTGTGTATTCAATCCTTGTTCAAGTATTGTTGTAGTCCCCTCACCAGGCACTTTTTGAGGACATCTAAGTGTGGGAGATCTGTTTAACCCACTTAGAAGGATTTCAGTGGAGCCCCCACTTGGATTTGAGACTTAGATACATTGATCTACGGGATCCAAGTCCTGGTTTCAATTCCTATAGCTGCCATCATTGGAAAATTCGTTTTCCAGTCATGCCTTGCTAGTTGTTCCTGATTTGGGATATTACATGGAGGTGGATTTGGTGTGGGTTGATTGATATTTGGAAGCATTAGAAGTATGTGGTGATGAATTTTTGGTAGTTGGTGATGAGGAGGCTAGTGTGCTTTGCGATAAGGAAGGGTTGGGTTTTGGTATGGTGGGGAAGGTTTGAGTACCCATTTCTGGTTCCTTTTTGATTGGAATTCCTGCTACTATCTGTTGCACAGGGTCCTCCTCTGTTAAGTCTACCATCTGGTTTGATACTAGATTTTTGGCTCTCTTTCCCTTAGGCCCTGGGATAGGTGGTTTGGTTGCCTTGTTCTTAAGAAATGGGGCAATGGTTGGCTATGAATGTGAATGGAAGGTGGTGGATGGGAGAGCGGTGAGAACTGGGGCTGTCAATGATGGTGACCCTACATTAAGTGTTTGAAATTCACTAAACATTGGAAATGTAGAGGATTTTTCTCTGTTACTTACCATAACTTTGTTGAAATCTTGTACTTGTGTGTCCAACCTCTTAATCAACGACTGGAGTTGCAACTGTGATAGCCTGTGAGTTGTTTTCGCTGGTGTTTCTCCTTGTAGAGGGTGTGGAATCACAACGTCGAAGTTATACTTGCGCTCCCCGTCTCTGATTTCTGTTGCTACTCACGACCAAGACAAAATTTCTGTGTGGAAATCATCCTATGTCAGTTGGAATCTCAGGGGTTTCTTATGGAAAGTGTCTGGGGAAACATAGTCAGGTATAATCCACGTATTATTGTGTGAAATTCCAAACCATACTTGATGAGAATACTTATCCAGTAGAGTTCTAGGAATCCTATGTTGTGCTTGGACCACATCAAACATCAACCTGTACCACTCTATGAATGCTTCTTCATTAATTTCTTTAGTGCTAGGGTCCCCTGAGACCCTCCATGGCATGTATATGAGAACCATTGGTTGATCTTCACTTACGTCTACAAGAGGCCACTTCCTCGGTGGAATCCTTTTCCACATAGCCAAAGAAATGATCAAGTAGCCATATATAAATCTAGTGGCTCTCTTGAATTTTTCCTCACAAGCTTCAAAGAGCTCTTGCAGCAAGAAGACACACCAATTGAGCTGCGCTCCATGTATACAATGCTCCACAAATGAGATAGTGCCTAGAGTAAAGTCCCCCTTGGTGTAGTGCCTCATCATCTTTCCCGCTATCAAATAACATGAAAAATTAATATTGGGGTGTAATATTCCAAATCTAGAACAACTAGCAAGGCATTACTGGAAAACACATTTTCCAATAATGGCTGCTACATAAATGAAAAAAAAACACTTGGATACCTTATATCTTAGTATCTATGTCCTAAATCCAAGAGGGTATCAAAAATAAATCCTTCTAGGTGGGTTAAACAGATCTCCCACACCTAGTTTCCTTGAAAAAATGCCCCAGAGAGGGACTGCAGCAATATATAAAATTAGTAATGGATATGCAGCATCAAATAAGCTCATAGGACGTGTTAGAAACACATAGCCATCAATCCAAGCTACAAAATCAAACTGTACTTCATTTTATGAGCCAAAAGTTGGGGAAAAACAACAATTTATGCCCTAAAATGGTTAATTTCAGAGATGAGCATAAAAATAAGGGCAAGTGACGGTGGGATCTCGTAGCTTAGGTCATAATGGACTTACATATCAAATTTCAGCCCAAACAATGACTCTAGCTATGTTAAACAAATCTACCACTTCCGAGATGGCTTAAAAATGCCCAATCCCCATGACTTAATTATTGCAGGATTTAATGAAGCATAGGCAGCGTGATTTTATGAAGGTGATGGATGAAATATGGTATGGAAATCAGCAAATAATATCTATAGCATGGTTCATACAATGTACAGTGGATAAACAGAATATTTACAGAGAGAATCCATCAAGATTGAGGGGCTGCAACAACAATTGAGACTAAAAAGCTTGAAAACTTTATTTTATGGGCTGAAGCAGCTGTATATTGCATTTTAGATCTAGAACAGATCTGTGTACAAAAATATAGATCTATATCAGATCTGTACACTAGATGATTTCCTCTACAATTTCCCCTTGGGGTTTTGATCAAAACATGAAGGTATAGGAGTAGATCTGAGATTTAGAATTACAAGTTTGCAGAAATATTAAGGAATTATGCAGTAAATAAATACATAAGTAAATCAGATCTGAAACAAACATGTGTTGGTTGTGTTGGGGTTCCCATGTTTTGGCCAGATTGGTAAGACCAAAAGATCAGACAACATCAGAACCGCTTTGGGTCCCTAGGATCTAGCCCTCCTGGACCTGGAGAGGGATCTCTCCAATGAAACAAAGAATGATATATCTTTGAAAGCTCAAATTGAGATATTAGGCTAGTTATGAAGTACAGAGGGGGGTTTAAAATGATTTGGTTGGTTGGTTGCTGAGTTGGTCATGAGATCATGGACTGAGAAAGTAATGGGAGGAAAAGGAACAAAACAGCAGGATGCTTCAGCAAAGAGAATAAGTGGAGAAAGTGCCATCCATTGGGCCATGGAGTCATGAGAGGTAATTACATGCAAAAACTAGCCAAGGCTTCCAAAGGGCAAGTCATCTACACTAAAGGATCTTTTAGATAGATGATGGAATGGAACATTAAGGAAAGAAAGTGAGAGAAGGAAAGCAACCTACTTTCTGCCTATAGATCAGGTCAGAGGTCATTTAACTCTGGACCTGCTTGGACATACTCAAAGGCAGCTCTCAATGGAAGGACAAAGGGGCAGCTTATAGATCAGACCAGAGGTCATTTAACTCCAGGTTAGCTTTAGCATGCTCCAAGGGAAAAAACAGAGATAAGTTTAACAAAGGGATATCAGAAAGGCCAGCTGGTTGCACAAGGATCCTAGTGGACAGGGCTAACTCTAATCCCCAGTGTTCCCAAATCTTCCAGCTTAAACCCAACAAGAACATCTAAAAACTGATCCATTCAATTCATACATCAGAGAGCAGGCAATAACATCCACTACACCGGTTAAATTGACTGAAATCAATCCTTAGATAACACATTTCAGAAGAGAAACATAAATGTTTAGGAGAGCAGGAGCATAGGGTACCTAACAAGGGTAAATCCTATGCCAAACTTCTGATGCAAGCCAGTAGAACATGAAACAACATGTAAATGAAATAAACACAGTTAGAAAAACATCACCAATAGTAATAGACCAGGATCCTGTGAAATTTTCTCGATTAATGATGCAAAACCAGTCATATACATCGGAGCTAAATGGCTGAAATACAATCCAAATTTCTCCTCCCAGCCTACTACATAATGAATACTCTGCTACTCCCTCCCAAGGCTGTTCTAACAGTCAAACATGAATCCCTCTAACTACAACAATCGGCCAAACAGCAGCCTCCGAACAGCAAACTAACAACCTCCTTTTACATTATGTTCTCGGGAATTCTTATAGGAGAAGAAGTGAAAACAGGAATAGATGAACAATTAAATGATCCCCATTAAGACAGTAAGGCGGAAGTGTTCACGCCCATACCACTTAATGGCAATCAGCATTCGTTGTGTGTACTCTGTAGGCTGTTTGGGAACCTCTGTTAGGTCGATTTTGACCTTTGATATGCTCTTTGTAGTCCTCTCAGCTGTTTGGAATCTTTGGTATCTTTCTGAATAAATGAACTGAATGAAATTCCGTGGCCCCTCCATGCCTCATAACTACAATCTGATAGTCTTTTAAGAAGCTCCTGCCATTGTCTTAACTTTCTTGGGCTCAAGGGGCACGGAGGGCGCTGTGGGAATGGTGTAATTCTGAGAGAAAAGTACTCTGCTGATATTTAACACGGATAAGACTCGACAGTGTGCTTTTGGTCTTCAAACTGTGTCTTTCCTTTGAATTGCGGGGTCAAGCATCGATTATAACAATAACAAGCATAAACCCCCTTTGAATCTCTTCTGTTGGTCCGCTGGCGAACGCTGAAACGACCTCTCTGTGTTATCTGCACGATGAATTAATCCTGTTACAAGCCCAGGCAGTGATGGCAGAGACATGATGTGGAGGCCCGGAGAAATAGTGGCGGAACAGTGAAAATAGCGGCAATGATGAAGAATGGAAGAAATGGTGATTAGTGTAAAACCCAAAGGTTTAACGTTTGGGGGAAATACAAAGGAAATAGTGGAAAAAAAAATGAAGCGGGAGGGAGATATAGTACGAGGTGGGACCATATGGAAATCACAATCGCGGATCGGAGCGGGGCGGAGAGTTGACACATTTCGGAGGTTCCGATTGCGATTGAGGGCGGGATGAGATTGAAACACGGCCATTAGATCTGGTGGAGGGATAGATGGCTCAGATGTGGTTGGGGGATTGCAATCACAAGGAGAAAGGGGAAGACACGACGGAAAATGCGATTGAGATTAGGCGGGGAGCGTGATTGAGCGCTGGTCGTTGGATCTGGGGACCAGATCAATGGCTCACACTCAATCGGAGGGAACAAGCAATTGGGCGGATCGGAGGAAAGGGACCCATCGTAATCGCAAGTCGGAGTGAGGGGTAATCACAGCGTGGAGCAAAGAACTTGCGATTTCGATTGGAGGAAAGGCTGCGATTGGAGGGACATGCGATCAGCGCAATCGCAATGTATTGCGATGCGATTAATCGCGTCGCAAACACTTGCGATTGGCACATTAACAAAAGCCGTGATTGAAACTTTTTTGTGATTGCGATTGCCACACGGCGGGGGTTAATATATAACATGAAACTTTATAATAAAGTTCACGGGTATGGCAAGGGGAAGTGGTTTGGAAATCGCATATTTTGTTTTAACGTGATTTACAATGCGATTTTGATCGGAGAAAAGGAGGAATAGGGGTTAGGCCTTATAATAAGGTCGGAAAGTGGGTTTTTGACCCATTCAATGTGATTTGAAGGTTAGAAAGGGGAACGATAGGGGAATAAGGGGGGAAAATGGAAGGTAAGAAGGGAAAATAGAAGGGAATGCAAAGGGGGACAAAATAGAAGTTAAGTGGGGGTGAAATAAGAGGGAAAAGGGCCCTTTGGGCATTCTTCTTCACAACAGAGAGGATTTATAATGGAAATCAGCAGAGGGGATTCTATCAAAGGAAAAAGGCACAAGGAGGCTTCAAGGATGACGTGTTTCCAGGGGAAATGAATTCCTTGAAGGCTCAACAACATTTTAGCCCCCTGTTTGCTTGTCAAAAAATTTATGGGGGGCTAACAGTGGCTCCACATTGGGGATGGATTCTTCTTGAAGGAGTCAAGAATTCAGAAAATGATCTTTGGTGTAGGCCAGATTCTTGCTGCTTGAATCATTCCTTTATTTATTTGATCAGCTGCCACAAACTATGAAGACATCATATCAGCAGTAAAATTTCTCCCAAACAACTACCTACCCATACTAAAGTCCTAACATTTTTCTTCTTGGGTGCATTTGGACTTGCAGACCCTTTACATCATCAATTTTTACAAACAGGAAAATAAACCTATTCTACTTCTACCCTTATTACTCCATGAGACCAGATTAGAATGTTGGTCTCATAGCTTCTCTACCTATTCTAATATCTGCTAGGATTAAACTGTCTAGCAGATTTCTTCTCTACATTCTAAGACAGAAAATGAAAATCAGCCAAACTAGGATTAGACAGTCTAGTTTGCTGGACTTTGCAGAAATCAAAACAACTAACTACATGCTCACAAACTGAGCTTTATTTCAGACTTCCTACCTACCCTACTCTAACTAGAAATCTCTGATGCTCTAGGTAATACAATAATGCCAATGCAGCCAGTCAAGCAACAGCAAAAAAGGACATGAGCATTGGCTGCCTGTCAGAGATAACCACAGGGTGCTCTGCATGTGGTTCTTCAAAACTAAGGCCACCAGAAGTGGTGACCAATTCTGTTGCATTTGGCTCTTGCGAAAGATAAATGCTGGAGTATTTGAGCCAATCAGGGACTCCATATATTCTGCCACAGGATCAATCAGCACATGATGTAAACTTTTATCTTCAAAGCCCAATAGGATTGATAGGCTGTTTGCATCCCGGGAAACTTCAATCACTGCATCTGTAGTGAGGCCTTTGTAATCACACTCCTCCTCTTCCTGATTGGGAGTATTTGGTGCATGGGAATCAACCAGGAATACCTCCTCTTCCTCTAGATCAAGATAAATATGTATGTGGGAAAGAAGGTCTCGCTCATCTTCAATGCAGCCTGAGCGAGAGGGCTCATTATATTCGATCGTGCTGTCCTCTAGGAACGCAGGCTGGTCCTGCTGGAACTCTACAAAAAATTTAACATATTCTTGAGTGGGGGTTTCTTTGATTACCTTAATCCTTTCGGGATAAGGCTCAGGATATTCATTTCGCTCAAGGTCTTCTTCAACTCTTTCTTCCTCGTCCTCAGCACTGGAGAGTCGCTGGCTTCCGTCTTTTTGGAAATATAACTTATGTTTGGATATAAAATAGAGAGAAGATTCAACGAATCTTCGTCTGCTATCATGCTTTCAACACCTTCTCCATCAGTATCATAGATAGCCTGCATTGACTCATCATTTTCTTGAAGTTGATGGTCGTGTTCTTCCTTCCTTGAATCTACTGATGATGGCCCTGCAAGCTCAGTTTCCCTCTGGAAAAAATCATCATCAGACAGATCAGCATGAGAGAACGCATAATTAAAAGCACAGTCACCCATCAAATATTCGGGGCTCTCGGCAAGTCTTTCCTCACAGAAAACTGCAAGTTCATTTTCTGATTCAAGCTCTGGTCCGTCATGCATGTTTGGCATGTGGCTTCTGTCTTGCAGAGATCTGGTTCGTCTTTCTTAAGGGAAAGGAATAGGTCTTTCCCAATCATCATTTCTGGTTTCGACCTCATATTCTTCTTCTTGTACACTTAGCAAGGATTCGACAGTCTCTATCAGTCTTTCCAGCTTGTTCTCTAAAGAGACCTACGCTATTTGCTCTGTTCGGTCCTTCCTTGCCGCTTTTAACTTCTCTTCTCTACACTTTATGTTGTATTCGACAGTGATGGCTATATTCTGCATTTCCTCCAGGCTCGAAGGTTCCCTTTCTCTTATATGGAATTCCACCTCGGGGTCAAAAGAACTTGGATAGTGCAATAAAGCCCATCCCAAAGGTGGTTTTATATCTGAAGGTATTGCATGATATACCTTATTGAACCTGGCCGAAAAATTCTGCACTGTCTCTCCTGGCTGACTTCTCAAATTCCGATATTATTCTAAGATGAGAAGAACATTCCTTGGGGCTGCCCACCTATCAAGGAAAACTTGAGAAAATTGATGAAAGCTGAAAATGCTTGCCGCTGGAAGGCCCTTGAACCAACTCTTTACATTTCCTTGTAATGACAAGGAAAACATTCTAATGCACACATCATCTTCTTCTATTCATACAATTCAAGTAAATCCTCAAGGTTTTGCACATGTTCCTCGGCAGTGGCCCTTTTATTTTCTCCATCAAAATGAGGCAGCTGGTTTATAAGCTTTGTAGGAAGGGGTTGGAAGAAAAGAGGTAAAACCAGAGGCTTATATCTTTCTATGACCTTTGTAGGTGGGTAGTGTAACAATGGGCTCATGGTTGCTTGAAGCTTCTTTAGGGGTGGGGGATACCACACGAGCTTCTTGTTCCACCAGGTTTTTCACAGGAGTATAGGTTTGCTCACGGTATGAAGACTGAGGCTTGAGATCTTTTCTATACTCATCGTGGGTCTCATCTTTGCACACTTGATTTGGCTTAAATTAGGACAAAACATAGTGATAGACAAAAACAATAAACTCTTTGAACCAAATCCATCCCGTATGTTCTACCCTCCTATGAGGTCTGGCCATATTTCAGGTTCTCCCTCCAGTGGAGTCTTTGAGAGTTATGGAGTGTGGAGTCGCCAGGTGGATGAATTTGAACATTAGAAACAGATTTCTGTCCACCATCAGCAATGAGCGCCAATCTAAAAGCAAAGTGGTCTAGTCCCTAGCGGAGTCGCCATTATGTTGGGGTTCCCATGTTTTGGCCAGATTGGCAAGACCAAAAGATGAGACAACATCAGAATCGCTTTGGGGCTCTAGGATCTAGCCCTCCTGGACTTGGAGAGGGATCTCTCCAATGAAACAAAGAATGATATATCTTTGAAAGCTCAAATTGAGATATTAGGCTAGTTATGAAGTACAGAGGGGGGTTTAAAATGATTTGGTTGGTTGGTTGCTGAGTTGGTCATGAGATCATGGACTGAGAAAGTAATGGGAGGAAAAGGAACAAAATAGCAGAATGCTTCAGCAAAGAGAATAAGTCGAGAAAGTGCCATCCATTGAGCTATGGAGTCGTGAGAGGTAATTACATGTAACAAATAGCCAAGGCTTCCAAAGGGAAAGTCATCTACACTAAAGGATCTTTTAGATAGATGATGGAATGGAACATTAAGGAAAGAAAGTGAGAGAAGGAAAGCAACCTACTTTCTGCCTATAGATCAGGTCAAAGGTCATTTAACTCTGGACTTGCTTAGACATACTCAAAGGTAGCTCTCAATGGAAGGACAAAGGGGTAGCTTATAGATCAGACGAGAGGTCATTTAACTCTAGGTCAGCTTTAGCATGCTCCAAGGGAAAAAACAGAGATACGTTTAACAAAAGGATCTCAGAAAGGCCAGCTGGTTGCACAAGGATCCTAGTGGACAGGGCTAACTCTAATCCCCAGTGTTCCCAAATCTTCCAGCTTAAACCCAACAAGAACATCTAAAAAATGATCCATTCAATTCATACATCAGAGAGCAGGCAATAACATCCACTACACCGGTTAAATTGACTGAAATCAATCCTTAGATAACACATTTAAGAAGAGAAACATAAATGTTTAGGATAGCAGGAGCATAGGGTACCTAACAAGGGTAAATCCTATGCCAAACTTATGATGCAAGCCAGTAGAACATGAAACAACATGTAAATGAAATAAACATAGTTAGAAAAACATCACCAATAGTAATAGACCAAGATCCTGTGAAATGTGCTCGATTAATGATGCAAAACCAGTCATATACATCGGAGCTAAATGGCTAAAATACAATCCAAATTTCTCCTCCCAGCCTACTACATAATTAATACTCTGCTACTCCCTCCCAAGGCTGTTCTAACAGTCAAACATGAATCCCTCTAACTACAACAATCGGCCAAACAGCAGTTGCCGAACAACAAAATAACAACCCCCTTTTACATTATGTTCTCGGGAATTCTTATAGGAGAAGAAGTGAAAACAGGAATAGATGAACAATTAAATGAGCCCCATTAAGACAGTAAGGCGGAAGTGTTCATGCCCATACCACTTAATGGCAATCAACATTCGCTGTGTGTACTCTATAGGCCGTTTGGGAACCTCTGTCAAGTCGATTTTGACCTCTGATATGCTCTTTGTAGTCCTCTCGGCTGTTTGGACTCTGTGGTAGCTTTCCGAATAAATGAACTAAATGAAAGTCTGTGGCCCCTCCATGCCTCATAACTGCAATCTGACAGTGTTTTAAGAAGCTCCTGCCATTGTCTTAACTTTCCTGGGCTGAAGGGGCACAGAGGGTGCTGTGGGAATGGTGTAATTCTGAGAGAAAAGTACTCTGCTGATATTTAACACGGATAAGACTCGACAGTGTGCTTTTGGTCTTCAAACTGTGTCTTTCCTTTGAATTGCAGGGTCAAGCATCGATTATAACAATAAAAAGCATAAAAACCCTTTGAATCTCTTCTGCTGGTCTGCTAGCGAACGCTGAAACGACCTCTCTGTGTTATCTGCATGATGAAGTAATCTTGTTACAAGCCCAGGCAGTGATGGCGGAGACATGCTCTGGAGGCCCGGAGAAACAGTGGTGGAACAGTGAAAACATCGGTAATGATGAAGAATGGAAGAAATGGTGAAAAGTGTAAAACCCAAAGGCTCAACGTTTGGGGGAAATACAAACGAAATAGCGGAAAAAACAATGAAGCGGGAGGGAGATATAGTACAAGGTGGGACCATACGGAAATCGCAATTGTGGATCGGAGTGGGGCAGAGAGTTGACACATTTCGGAGGTTTTGATTATGATTGAGGGCGGGATGCGATTGAAACACGACTGTTAGATCTGGTGGAGGGATGGATGTCTCAGATGTGGTCGGGGGATCGCAATCGCAAGGAGCAAGGGGAAGACGCGATGGAAAATGCGATTGCGATTAGGCGGGGAGCACGATTGAGCACTGGCCGTTGGATCTGGGGACCAGATCAACGACTCACACTCAATCGGAGGGAACAAGCGATTAGGCGGATCAGAGGAAAGGGACCCATCGCAATCGCAAGTCGGAGTGAGGGGTAATCACAACTCGGAGCAAAGAACTTGCAATTTCGATTCTAGGAAAGGCTGCGATTGGAGGGACATGCGATCAGTGCAATCGCAATGTATTGTGATGCGATTAATCGCGTCGCAAACACTTGCGATTGGCATGTTAACAAAAGCTGCGATTGAAACTTGTTTGCGATTGCAATTGCCACGCGGCGGGAGTTAATATATAACATGAAACTTTATAATAAAGTTCACGGGTATGGCAAGGGGAAGTGGTTTGGAAATTTCATATTTTGTTTTAACGCGATTTTGATCGGAGAAAAGGAAGAACAGGGGTTAGGCCTTATAATAAGGTCGGAAAGTGGGTTTTTGACCCATTCAATGTGATTTGAAGGTTAGAAAGGGGAACGATAGGGGAATAAGGGGGGAAAATGGAAGGTAAGAATGGAAAATAGAAGGGAATGCAAAGGGGGACAAAATAGAAGTTAAGTGGGGGTGAAATAAGAGAGAAAAGGGCCCTTTGGGCATTCTTCTTCACAACAGAGAGGCTTTATAATGGAAATCAGTAGAGGGGATTCTATCAAAGGAAAAAGGCACAAGGAGGCTTCAAGGATGATGTGTTTCTAGGGGAAATGCATTCCTTTAAGGCTCAACAAAATTTTAGCCCCCTGTTTGCTTGTCAAAAAATTTATGGGGGGCTAACAGGTTGGCCAATCCATGGATCACCACAGTGAAAGGGAGAATCCTATCACCGGAGATCTCTCCTCCAAATAGCAGTCAAAACACCCTGCAAATTTCCTCTTGCAGATAACGCAGTATGGAAGGGAAAACTGCACTGTTAGCTTCATTAGTGATTAGGCCTGATGCCTTGATCTGAAAATGCAACTCTGATGATCCAATACACTCTTCCAGGAGGTTAAAAGACACACTCACTGAGAAGAGGCACTAGATTTGCCTAGATCTGAATAGATCTACCTTCCATTGCTGCAGCTTGCAAAAAAAATCAAACTCTCAATAGGATCTGAATTGTGGTTGGAAGATGAAGCTTGGCCCAAGCCTGATAGTGGACAAGATAGAACAAGTCTCCTCCAAGAGCTACTCAAGAAAGGAGGTGGGATTCCCGACCAGGGACACCCAAGTGCTAAAAAACACTATTCTCAGCTAAACAACTAGAGAATGAGGGTTTTCTAAATAGGAAATACCTTCAGCAATATCAAATGATCATCCCCTCTCTTGGTGTCCTCATCCTTCTTTTATAATGTGGGAGCCTTGCCAAACCCTAAACCATCTTGATGAATTAGCCTCATTCACATGAGTGGCTTCCAACATGTACTGCATTGTGCCTTTTGGAGATATATTTCACCTAGACAGCACTGTTGATTTGGTCTTGTTGACACAGTCAATTGTTCTAGCCTTGTTCACACTTAAGTGTGTTTGTGAAAGTAGCTCAGATTTAGCTAGTTTCACATTAAGCATTGATTTATTTTGATGTTTAGGAGTCATTATTGGTCCTCCTTTACAATTTTATTCATAAGCATGAAAAACAAAACAAAATTGAATATTCCTATTAGCTTGGGCTAATTAGTAATATTACATGGGGACATTGATAATATCTATCTTTTCCCCCTTTCCTCCTCTTTTGGTCTCATATTTCCTATAATTGTCAAATTCTCTTATCTTCTTCGCTCTTTTGGAAGTATTCTGAAAAGACGTCGATATATCATTTCCTGCTGCTGATAACTAGGTAAGTTTGTGGATATGCTTTGCATGAATTGGAATTTCTCTTTCGAGCCAGAGCGACCCATTATGAATTCTGCTAATGAGGAGCTTTGTGCATTGCATCGCCGCTCCTATTGTGCCGAACACCAGTAAACTTCTCGAATGTAGGATCATAAACCTCTAGATACCTTTGAAATCTAGGTTGACCCTTTCCACTGCACTACCACTCTCCTTTACATAGTTTTAAATATACACTTAGATTTTTAAAGCTAGAAATTGGAACAAGTTCATAAAATCTGTATCTATCAAGGTTGCATTAGCATACCTGCCTATCAGTGGCTCTAGCTTTTGAATTATCCCATCAAGTTCTGGTTCGACTACTGAAACCACTTTCTTCGTCATCCTTTGTATTTTGTAATACACTAGCAGTGTTGCCGGTCTGTGCCTTTGAGCTCCTGCTGATATCCTATGGCTGATCATTATAGCAGTTTCTTCTTCTTGCAATTCACAATTCTCCAGAAATTTGTTTTTTCCTTTCTCCATGTAGATTAAGTAGGAATGTTGGCACGAAGAGCAGTGATGCAACTGAATAACTAATTAATTTTTCCCTAGTTCCCCCCGCAGCTACAAACATGCAGTTAGTTACTCGAGTGAGGTGGACTTTTACTCTGTGTATGGTGGCTTCGAAAGTTGAGCAGACGTGATTGCTAATTATTGTTACCTGATGTGGAAACTTTATTACGGAATGGTATTTCTAATTACGGAAAATATTTTCCAAATTTTGACTAACACTATGGACTGACACCTACATGATGGCTCATTATGATTAAGTGATGGCTAACATGCTTGGTTGTACAGTCACTGCAACCCCCCTGACCACAATTGATTGTGGTATGGTCTCCATTCCACAATAGGGTGGCGATTGAGTGCTCGCGACATATACCTTATTTTATTGAGGTTTCTATCTTAATACCAGAAATTGACTTATTTTTTTTGAATTGACTGACTTCCTAACCTACTGAATCCTCTCGGTTGTGAGAGAGTTATTGACTTCTAACCTACTGACTCCTTTCGGGTGTGAGAGTTATTGAAATTAAAATTTTCTTGTTCATTCATGGTAGGGTTTCAGGCATGTGCCATTCACCCAACCTGGTATTATTTCTCCATCTAATTGCACTAGTTTCACCACTCATGAGTCGCGGATTTCTATGATGTAGAATGGTCCCATCCAATGCATTTGGATTTTCCCTAGAAATTTCTGGAACTTGCTGTCATAGAGTAGTACTTTTCTACCAATCTTGAATGTCTTTCATTTGATGTGGTGGTAATGCCAAGCTTTCTGTCTTTGTTTCTCCACTGATTGATGAACATATGAAAAAAATATTGCTTCCTCTAATTCCTGCAGTTCATGAAGGCGTGTTGAGATGGATTCTGCTTTGGTCATTTGTGTTGTTGCAGAAATTAATAGGCTGGGGACAATAAACTCAACTGAAACCACTGCTTCTTTTACATACACAAGATGAAATGGCATCTGACTATGTAATTGTTTTACATTAGTCTTGTACACCCATAACGTGGCCGATATTCTTTCGTTCCAGTCATTCCTATTTGCATTGTAGATCTTAGTTAAGCCCTTTTCTAAGATTTTGTTGAAAGCTTCAACAGTTCCGTTTTCCTGCAGGTGATATAGACTGCTCTTATGATGTTGTATGATGAAGCTTTCCAGTAATGATTTGACTATGGCATTAATAAAGTGGGTGCCTTGATCACTTGTTAGGCTCCTTGGACAACCAAATCTGGTAATACTATTTTCAAAGATAAACCTGGCTAATGTATCGGCTGTACAATCCTTCACTGGTGCCACCTCTTCCCACCTAGTTAGGTATTCAGTTGTGGTGATTATGTATATGGCTTGTGAATGGCTTGCAACTACTATAATGGGTCCTACAAAATTGAAAACCCATTTATCAAATACCTGCATTTCTCTTACAACTTGTAGGGGTAGTTTGTCGCGGTGTGAAGGTTTCCCTGTTCTTTGACACACATCACATTTTTTCACATACTCTTTGCTATCCATGTGTATTTTAGGCCACCATAGCCCTACCTGTAATATTTTTCTTGCGGTAGGATTTTCTCCTAACTATCCTCCCGCAACTCCATTTTGAAATTCACATAGGATATTTTCTCTTTCGTGATACAATATACATCTTTGTAGTATTTCATCCAGACCCAATTTGTATGATTTACCTGCTATGAGTTGGTAATCAGCTGCTTTAACGATCAAATGTCTTCTGTGAGCGTCTGTATATTCTTTTGGGAACTGTCCTGTAGCCAGGTATGCTTCTATTTGCTCTAAATAATCGGGGGTGACCTCTATCTGGAAGAGGTCTGCATCTGGTAGCTGGTGATCAAGTGGTCCTCCGTTTTCCCCATTTTCCAATCTTGGTATATGATCAGGTCCCATGTTTAGTCTCCCTGGTTTTATTATGACTTCAAAGGTAAACTCATGGAACAGTAGAATCCACCTGCAAATTCTTCCTTTCAGAATAGGTTTATTTACTAAATACTTCAATGCAGAGTGATTTATAAAAAATTTAAAGGTACCTCCAAGTAAATAGTGGCAGAAATTCTACAAAGAGTAGACCATTTCTAGAGCTTCTCTTTTAGTTTTTGTATAATTATTTTTCATTGTTGACAGCTTCCTACTTGCGAAGTATACCGAGTGGTCTATGTTGGTTTCTCATGGTTGTGCTAGCACGACCCCCAGAGCAATGATTGAAGCATCAATATGCACATGGAACTGTTTATCCCAGTTATGATGAGTTAGAATAGGTGCACTTGCTAATTTTTCTTTTAGAGTGTCCAACACCTTGGTACATTCTTCATTCCATATAGACAGTTCTGTCTTCCGCAAAAAAATTTCCAGCGGTGTTGTGATCCGAGCATAGTTGCGGATAAACCTTCTCTAATACCTTGTGTGTCCCAGTAATGATATCAATTTTTTAACATTCTTTGGGGTGTACATGTTTACAATTACTGCCACCTTGGAGGGGTCCACACATACTCCTTGTTTACAGACCACATGGCCAAGTAATGTTTCGAATAGTACTGCAAATATGCAGTTATTTAGGTTAAGTGAGATTTAAAGATGTCTGCAACGGTCAAACATTATTCGAAGGAGGCTTGCACGGTTCTTCAAAAAACTGTATACTGTCTAGTCATCCATGTACACTTCTAGAAACTTGTGGATATACTCTCTGAAAGCTTCTATCACTATTCTTGAAAATACCGTTGGTACATTCTTTAACAAAAAGGGCATTATGTGATAAGCATATGATTCCCATTCAATAGCAAACATGGTTTTTATTTTATCCTCCTCTGCTATTTGGACTTGATGATAACCAGAGAACCCATATGTCAATGAATATGCTTCATTTCCAACCACATTATCCAAAACCTCGTCACTGAATGGTTTTGGGAAAGGATTGCGGACAGATGCATTATTTAGACTTGTGTAGTCTACACACACCTTGATTTTTGACTTCTCCATTTTGTTCTATATCACTATTGGACTAACCCATTCTGCCTCTTCAATTGGGAAAATCAATGCTTCATTTAGCATCTTGTCTATTTTTTCCATGCCTTTCTATTTCACCCTTGGATTCAAGCGATAGGGTCTATGCGTTACTGGTCTGGCATCAGGTTTCAACATTATCTGCATCTCCCCCAAATATCCCTTGGTACCTTTTAGTTTTTCTAAGGAAGACGAGAATAAATATTCATATTCCTTTAGCAAATCAAAGATTTCCTTTGTAGCCTCTTCGTCCCAATAGTCCCCTATAGACGCTATCTTGGGTTTTTCTTAACTACCAATATTTCGTTTCTTTGTCCTTGGGGGTAACAGGTGCAGTCCTTATGTGGTAGGTTCCTCCTGTATTTGCGTTCTCCTTCCTTTTCTTCAAATGAAGTGTCTAAGATTTTCTAAATCATCATCGTCGATTCCCTGGTCTAATTCCACGCATGTTACTGCTTCTTGATAACTAGACTCGGGTATCTACCTCGACACAAGTGTTTCTTTAGCTTCTGCAAATTATGAACATAATAGAATCCCTTTTCTCACTTGTAAGGTTTCTGTAATCTGTTCATTATCCCCTTTGAAAGAGAAACTTCGTGCAAATATTTTCACTACTGTCTCCCAACTACCTCTTTATCTCTTCTTTTCCTCTGTCGGGTACCAAGCTTATGGGATTATATCCTATGAATGTATAAAATTATTCATCCACAAGTATTTCGGGTAACTCTTCGTTTCCCACTTGTATTCACAACTTTTTATATGTACTTAGGGATTTGAAAATCCTATGTACTTCCCTTCTAGTTGTGGTCCTGAAGATGATTGGAATATCGTTTTCAGTGCCTTTGCTACCTCTTCCAAACTATAAAGAGAGTTGCGGTGATTTACCCACCACCTTGTCAAAGTAGATTGAAAAGCTACATCCATGAGTGGAACCTTATGCTCCTATGGTACGTTATCTTCAATTTTGTTAATAAAAGTATTCAAAATTTTCATATTAGTAAGGGTGTGGTAACCCCTTACCTCTGTGCTGATCCAGTTAAATCCATGAACAACAACATATATTCTCAGCCTTACTTCCAATCGTCCCATGCAACTTCTGATCCTACATCAGAACTTTGAACACTTCACCAACTTACTGTTCCTCCTACTATAGGGTTGATGTAATCTTCTCTTTTACTTGTTGTCATCTGATAAAGTTGGTCGAGAAGTTCTGCATCTTCCGTGGTCTCGACGGTCTCTGTCTACCAGGGTCCTTGATATGGATCCAATGGTTGGACCACTCTGACTTCACTGTCTTTGAATATCAAAACCTCCTTCTTCAAATCAATAACTGCATAATTTTCAAATGCCCAGTCTATCCCCAATAGAGATGGACATGGATCCTTATCTCCCATACTATCGATTACTTCAAAATCAGTGTAAGCTTTTACTCCCGTGACATCTACTTCAACCTCTTCTAGCCTTTCTACCGACACAATGCAATATTGGTTCACCATTCTTAGTTGTATAGGGGAATATGCCAAATTTGGCTTGCCGAATACTTCCCATGTATTTCTAAGTAAAATGTTCACATCTGATCCTAGATCCAGCATTGTGTCTCTTATTTTAAATCCCACAACTTGAGTGTTTATGCAAAATTCCTTTCCAGTTCTTCTTTTGTTTCTTTTTACTCTCCTTACATACCTTTCTAGAAGGTTGGTGTGAGTTGTTTCCTCATGCTCCACTCCTCCTACTACTGCTTTCAGATTATTCTTTAACTACTCTAGCATATGTCTGTCATTAAAAATATTAAAAAACAATATGAACCATTCTTCTATCGACATTCCTATTGTATCGGTTTTTACACCTTCCTTGGCTGATTGCATTAGTTGCATATCCTTGCGGTTCTGCAACTTCGAGAATGTTTCCAGTGCTTCTTTAAAGTACTGTTTCTGTTGCTCTGAATTAAAGAACTTATTTGGTGATGTTGGTTTGATTAGTTTTACCAGCTCCATCTCTCTTGCATCCTCCCCGGTTTTCTTCCCTCCTCGGGTTATTATGGACATACTCGGTAGAGGTTGTGTCTTGAACAATATTGGCTATGTGTTGACCAAATTGGGTCCTTGTTGCCTAGTTCTCTCTTCCCACCTTTTAATTAGTTCTGTAAAATCTTCTGTGGCATGTGCATTCACTCTATACTGGGAACACCATGATCATCCTGGTGTGGGGATTCCCTAGCTACATGGGATTCTTGATCACAATTGTAACACCTAAAAGGTCCTCTTCCTCCATGTAATATTCCAAAATTTCCACAAGATAATTGGAATATTATAGTTCTTAATTTTCATAATAAATTAAGTAAATAAGAGGGTGGAGGGACCCAAAAACCCCATATATGAATAAAATCCACTTTTTATGTGTGTATGTGGATATTTCAGATCTAGATCTACATTATGGAGTAGTGGAAAAACTTTTTAAATGAAGGAAGAGTGGAGATCATGGATCTTAAATGTAAAATCATGAGGATCTTGGAGGAGGTCAACTAAGATCATAGTGCATTCAAAGTAAGATCATAAAGAACTTATGATGTGATAGTGGAGGAAGTGGTGCATCTAATGCACACATGATGGAGAGAGTGGGAATTTAATGCAAAACATGATGGAGATCATGGAGAGACATCACAGTCTTCATGGAGGCTAGTGGCCACATAGGCATCGCAGTTAGGAGATGGGCCTAGGCTATGGAAGGCTCATAATATATATAATGAAGATGAAGGCACAATAGAAGGAGGATTTGTATTATTTATTTGAGATCTATTTAGATCTAGATTTGTCATTTAACATCTATATGCACGCTTATGCGGTTTAGCTAAGTCTGCAGTGCTGTTTATCACAGGGTGTTCCCAAGCGGAAATCCTAACCTTACCCATGGGAGACTTCGAGTGCCTACTCTGGGAAGGTTATTATAATTTTCCATTCATCATTAGGCATTGTTGCCACATTGTTCCTACTTTTTGCAACCCATACATCTTCAGAAATAACACATTTATGCATTAGGGTTTGAGAGGAGGAGGTTGTCCTTTAGTATTTCAGCTGAGGAACCAGTGAAGGAATCATCCTTTCACCTTGAGCTTCAAGATCATCCTTCCACACTTCAGATCTGTATCAGGCATCATGCCAAACATATTACACCTCCATGTAGCAGCATTTCCATCAAATATTTCACAGTCCAGTCTTGTAGATCCATTAGATGAGGGAAGTTTCCAGTAATTCAGCTGGAAATCTAATGAGGGATCTTCCCCTCAATTTGTACCTATCATTTCCATCATTCTGGAGCTGAAGAGACATATTTTGTAGCAGGCATCAACCTCTCCCTCCTAGACAACACATTTTTTCCAGCTTTTTTGTATGCATTAGTTGTCATCTTGAGAGGAGGAAGAAGAAGCTAGATCTCAAGCTTCTAGCTTGGAGATCTGAAGGAGGGATCAACCCTTAGAGCATAAATCTAGTCTATAACACATTGTAGCCATCCTACATCAGTTTATGCTCTAGATCTGCATAACCTAATAGTCAAGGGATCAAAATCTAGGAGGGTGAATTTCTGATCTTCTTAAATTTGGATTTCCTTTCTGGGTTATCTTGGGTTTCCATCATAGTGCCCAGATCTGCAATCTTGGCATCATCAGAACTCTAGAGTAGATCTACACTTTCCCTTTCAGCCAACAGCTGTAAGATCATCATCAGCTGAAGGGACAACATAGTACTCAGCTTCTAGTAGCTCCAATTACACAGTGCCTTATTTGGCATGATTTCAAGATCATTCTACGCCACTTTCTTAGCTTGAGTGATTCTATTTTATGCACTGTTCTATCTATTATTCATGTCCAAAAAATAAAATGGCTCACCTATTCTGGATATTTCTTTGTCGTTCATAAATTATGTATACATAATCTATTGTTACAAATATTGTGTTTGTGTATTAGTGCATTCTCCCTTTTGGGATATTACAGTGGTATCGGAGCATGATCTTTGGCTCAACTTGTGGACACTTCATATTTTGCATCAAAAGAATAAGCAGATAGTAGAGATCTATCATGAAAGAGGATTTCAGTTTTGCCACTCTTCTCTTTAGATATTTTCAAGATCTCTCCAAGGAGGTCCATCAAATGAAGAGAGAAAGGGAAAGGAAGGATCCAAGAATAATACTGGATGACGAAGATCCCAACACTTCCAATCAACATGAGAAGCAACCAGAGAAGCAAAGAGCTTCACATTATTCCAGTAGATCCACTTTCATTGATATGAAAAAGGACTGGTTTGAATATGAAGGAGACTTGGGGCATGAGACCATAAGAAAGTATTTTTCTGAATACAAAGCACAACCTAGATATTTTAAGGAGAATCTCTCTCTCCAATAGTTCTTGTAGCTCAAAGAAGAAAGAAGATCCAGAAGCAGTAATATAAGAAAGAGGCATAGATTATTATTGCCTACATTTGATGGATATTCCACAAGCACATTGAGGGTTTGGACGGAAGAATTGGCTACATTCTTTCTGAATTATCCTATAAGAGAAAACGAGGTTGTGGATTTTGCAGCACTGAACCTAGAAGGTGAAGCAAGAGATTGGTGGTTCAATCACTTGCCCCATATGAAAGTATTTGTTTATGCAGATTTTATTCAAACACTAAAGAAGAGGTATGGTAGATATAAAATAGAGACATCTCACTTAAAGAAATCTCCCATCATTGAGGAGATAATACATGAAGAATCCAAGGAAGATGTCCTCATTATCACACAGGAGGAGGAGCCTCTACCACCACCACCAGTTGCAGATGTACTTACATCAGGAGTAGGATCACTCGCATCTTTGCAAGATGGTATTGAGTTCTTGAAATTTGGAGCCCCATGCATGGTTCATAAGGTGCATGATGAGGAAGAGACAAATACCAGCGCTGGTACAGTTGTAGAAGAGCATCCATCATCACTACCAGTAGTTGGAGAGACTATTGCACCGGTTAGATGAACTCTTATGGATGTGCAAGATGTTCTAGAATTTCAACTAATCCAAGGTTTGCACATAATTTATTCTCATATTATTTCAGTACCTCATATTGAGATATGTGAGACCATGCCATCATGGCAAGTGCATAACCAAGGATTAGAGCACCTTGCTGATTTGGAGCAAAAAATTATCACTGCACAGAGGACCCTTGATTTGATCAAGGAGAAGATGTATTGCTATCCTAGTTTGTCATGGTTGAGCTACACCCAACACTTTATGTTGAAGTGTGGAGTTGCAGAAGATGGGAGGAGCACAATCCTATTCAGTCTAGTGCCAAACTATGAGTTTAGAATTATATGTGGCCTTGAGACAACACATGTATCACCATGCAGATCTACATCGCTGTCACTTAGCAGCAATGATGATGAGAGGTCCCCATTATTATTTGAGCATTCTGAAGGTAGCTTCACTCATGAAGCATTGGAGGGACAAATGATAGATGGTGGACATCTTGTAATGGGAAGCACTTTCCATTTTCAAGATGAGTTTTTCTTGATGAGCTCCACACAAATCAAAGAAGAGACTATACCTACAACATATATGGAGCCTTATGGGTTCCAATAGGCCATTGATGATAGGATATCATGAAGATAACTCAATGGAGGTGCACTTCTACATTTCATGGAGTGAAAATATATTCAGTTTTAGGATGTTGGTATTCTACAAATGGAGGATACCAATATTGAGCTTGGTATGATTCATCATCCACATTGGGATGAATGGTTCTGGATGAGGAGCAGGAGGTTTCCTACCTTCTTGCAGATCTATGATACCGAGCAGCAAGAAGCATGGATGCGCTGGTTGCTTTTGGGTGAGTACAGATACTACCCAACATCTCACATTTCTAGGATCCATGCCATGTATATCATTGATGACATGCAACAACAGGAGGCATGGCTGCATTGGTTGTTGATGAGAGAGTTTGGACAACTCATGATGTATCTTATGTCCATGTATTTTCTTTTGTTTGGGATATGTCTCATGTATTTACATGTATTTATATTTGGGATGTATCTCATATTCATGTATGTACTTGGGTTTGGGGCAAAGCATAAATATCACATGATGTGGCATAAGGGAGCTTATTTATATTGTTATGATGAGACATTCCACATGTCCATTACTATGTTGTTGCTTGGAGTCTAAAATTCAGATAAACATAAATATGTATATTTATTATTGATAAAAGATGAGATGATTACAATTGGGAGAGACCAAGGCTTTAAATACAACCTTATGGTGTCTCTTGGTGAAGGGGCATAATCTTTTATCATGCCGTTTTTCCTAATAAAACCCAGGACAATTATATTAAGTATTAATTAATAATTTGTACATAACATTGCCTTCCTCTCAAAGATGCTTTGTCCTCAAAGCATTCGCAACAACAAATTCCGTTGACGAAATGCTTCGGTCTCCCAAGAGACAGGCTCTTGCTTTTTGAGATGACCCCACATTTAAAAAGGTCTTGGAGTATCTTCTAAATTTTAGTCTTTTGGTGATGCGGATAGCGATATGTCTTGATGTTGACAGGGTCTGATCCTGCTTTGACTTCTATTGTATGTTCAATTTCCCTATTAGGAGGCATTTTCATGGGCAGGTCTTGGAATACTTTTTCATGCTTCTGAATTAGACCTTGTACTTCTGGTGACCCTTCACTGATCATTTTTATAGATAATATTTCTAATTGTTGACATTGTACTATATAGGTTGGTGCTCCTTTTCAAATAATTTTCATCATCTGGGACAGTGACACGATTTGATTTTATGGTGCTTGGAATCCATATAACTTGTGCTTCTGCCCTTCCCACTTAAAGATTATAAACTGCTTTTTATGGTTGGCAGAATAAGTACCTAAGGTTTGTAGCCATTGGATTCCTAAGACCACATCTACTCCTCCTAATGGTATGGTGTAGAATGGAGATTCTAAATTAAAGTCTTGAATATGCAATTTGACCTTATGACATTTCCCTACCTTCTCAATATTATTACCATCGGCCACCATTACCTTAATATTGGGCATGGGAAACATAAATACGTTGAGTCTTTTGGCCATGGTTGAATCTAAAAAATTGTGGGTGCTGCCGATGTCAAGGAGAACCATTACGTTGTTCTTCTTAATATGTCATTTTAGTTTTAGTGTCTGAGGTTGTGATATACCTGTCATAGCTGATAATGACACCTGCGGAATGATTTCGTCATCTAGTTATTGAGAAAACTCTGGGGTATCTACATTTTATTCATCGTTGTTAGAGTCATTAGTTGCTTCACAGTTATACAAATTATTTGTCTCTTTTCCTTTAGCGCACCTATGCTTAGGGTCCCACTTTTCGCCGCAGTGTTTGCACTTGCCCTCTCTAATCATTTGTATTTCCACGTTATATTTTTCTCTTTCATGAAGATGGGGTGGGACATATTTTGTGTTATCTACATTTTCAGATTGAAGAAATATTTGTCTTGAATATACTCTTTTTGGCTTTGACCAAAATAACTTTTTGAATTTTTTTCAGCAACTTTTGCTTTATGTTTTGGTAGTTATATCGTCGTAATATCATGAAGCTCGAGCTCTACTTTTATATGGGTTTTAAGTCTGGAAATGAAAGATTGGACTAGACGAGATTTTGAAAATCCAGGTACTCATGTCGCTACGGTTTCCCATTCTCGACTGTACTCATCCACATCTCCTTTTTGGTGCAATTTGATGAATGTTGAAAATAAATATTCTTCCTTGATACCTTGGAATCTTTTAAAGAACGCATCCATAAATTTTCTCCAACTAATAGCAAGCATCATCTTTTTCCACCACATATACCAATTATATGCTTCTCCTTCCATTTTCATGGAAGCGTGCTTAACTTTTTCATCATCACTGTCAATGTCGTAAATCTCGAAATCTTCTTCGGCTTTATTAAGCCATGCAATGCTGCCTTTTTCGTTACCGTCGAACTTGGGTAGGTTGATTTTTTCTCTTCGTTGATATGCTGCTATCAGTGGAGCAAAAAAGGGGTATTGATTGTTGAATGCATTCCAGAGATGCTTATTTTGAGAATTCGAATTACTATCTTCTTGATGGTGTGGGGAGTCGGTTTTTTCATGATGATCTTCTGAATTCCCTGAATCTGCTAATTTTTTCTGTTGATTATATCCAATATTCTGGAATATTTGTTCTTGCGTCAGATTTATCTTGTCGCAAATAGCGGTTAACATCAAAATTTATTTATTATGATTGTCTGTGGACTCGCTATGGTTTTGCCAAATTTTTCTTTCTATCCGATTTTTCGTATTGTGAAGCTTTTTGAGGTCGTAAAATGTCCCGTAACCTTATCCTTGAGATCGAATAATTTTTTGGTGAAGTTATCGGAATTATTATTGATCTTACTCTCAAGATCAATCAATTTTTTGTTGAAATCGGCCATCGACATTGATGCCGCCAGTGAGCGTGTATGAGGTGGATTATATTTGTCCAGGTTACTCTTTTACTTAATTTAATCCTAATTTTTTTTTAATAATATATATATATATATAAAAATAATAATAATTATTTTATTATATAAATTATATATATATATATATATATATAATTATTAATTGTAAATTATATAATATATATAATATATAACTATCAATCAATTTTTTTTTTTTTTTTAAATTCATTCACTTAAAAAGGATACCCGTCACCGTATATTAAACATCACACCCTTTCCCGTCGATAAAAAAGACATTTGTTGTGGTGTTTGCATTCCATGAGCCACTCTTTTAATGAGATATGAAAAATCTTATACGAAAAATGTGATATTATATATGTGTTGACCTGAATCTGTGTATTTATCCACGAAAGAGCCATCGACTAGGCACGAAAAGTCGCACCTCTCCACGACTGGCCATAGAATTTGGCGGCGTATCAATTTGTTTATTCTGTGAGCACGATTCTGTTGCAGAGTTCCCTGGCAGAGTAGGTATGGTGGACAGTCACACTATATCTCTATTCCTAATCGCAACGACTGTGGAACGTTACCCGTATCGTCTGCGTTACGTGTCAATGGAGGGTGTTGGATCGATGGTGTATTGGACCGCTGATGAACCGTAACTTTGAACCGGTTGGATTTCCCACCGTGACTTTACCCCTCACTGTCAGACCGCAACTCGTTACCTCCATATCTCCTATCATCATTCCACTATTAATTGTGTTGCGTAATCAAATTGTTTAATGCGTGGGCCACATATTTTTAATTCGTTGTACTCGCACGAATGATGTAGAATTGTAGTGAAATTTTTAAAGGTGCAGTGAAAAAAAAATATGGTACAAGGGAAGGGGTGGTGGAGTGGTTTTCTGGACGTAGCAGCTGGAGTTCACAGTGTAAATGTGTAGTGTGGGTACAAAGGAGGGGGTGTGGTGTCTATAATGGTGATAGAGTTGATTGCAAAGATCTGAAGAGTGACTGCTCCGATACCAAATGGAGTCTAAAAACTCAGATAAATAGAAATATGTATATTTGTTATTGATAAAAGATGATATGATTACAATTGGGAGAGTCCAAGGCTTTAAATAGAACCTTATGGTGTCTCTTGGCAAAGGGGCATGATCTTTGATCATGCCCCTTGCCTAATAAAACCTAATACAATTAGATTAAATATTAATTAATAATTTGTACATAACATTTCTCCATGACTTGCATCATGATGATGTAATGAGGCAACAAGAATCCTTGTTGCTTTGGTTACTCTTGGGAGAGTATGGGTTGATTTATTCCCATACGTTACATGATGATGATAGAGGATGGAAACAGGAGGCCTTACACCATTAGATTCTATTGGGGGATTATGGTCATTGTACTTAGTATGATGATGATGTGATGGGGCAGCAAGCTGCCTTACTATGGTGGATTATCTTGAGAGAATATGGCCACTACATTTGGTATAATGGTTATATAGTGTGGCAGCAAGAGGTATTGTTGTGGTGGATTCTATTGAGAGAGTATGGCTCTCATATCTATATTGATGCTGATTTAGCATGGCAGAAAGAAGCATTGCTGCGATGGCTTCCATTGAGAGAGTATGGCTCTCTTAATTTTTTTCATGATGATCTAGCATGGCAGAAAAAGGCTTTGCTGTGGTGGTTGTTATTGGGATAATATGGTTGTTGTTTATTGATATGTATCTAATTCTTTATTTTCACTATGTTGATGTTATGTTTGGATCCTACATGGCTAATTGGGCTAATGATGAGAGCATTGAAAGATGCAATCTACTCTATGTATCATGGGTTGGAGAGATATTTCATGACTTGGGACTTTCCAATCTGGGAAGAAACCACTTCATTTCATGTATCTCATGTATAAAGGAGATCTTTGGACATCATATGGTTGCCACTTGGAGATTCATTGATGAGGAAGGGTATCTAACTTTTCAGTTGGAGGCCATTCTAGACATTCTAAAGAGGCAACTTTGGAGCTGGGCATGCATTACACATTGTGACAGATGGGGAGGCCTTCCATACGAGTATGCCATTTGGAGGGAGGATGTTTGTTGTAGCATCCACTTTTGCAGTTGCTTGAGGACAAGAAAATTTTTGACAGGGAGGACTGTAATAATCCCAGTTTTTGACAAGATAATTGGAATATTAGAGTTCTTAATTTTCATAATCAATTAAGTAAATAAGAGGGTGGAGGGACCCACAAATCACATAGATGAATAAAATCACTTTTGATGTGTGTATGTGTATAGTTCAGATCTAGATATACATTATGGAGTAGTGGAGTAGCTTCTTAAATGAAAGAAGAGTCAAGATCATGGATCTTAAATGTAAAATCATGAGGATATTGGAGGAGGTCAACTAAGATCATAGTGCATTCAAAGCAAGATCATAAATCACTTATGATGCGATAGTGGAGGAAGTGGTGCATATAATGCACACATGATGGAGAGAGTGGGAATTTAATGCAGAACATGATGGAGATCATGGAGATACAACACAATCTTCATGGAGGATAGTGGCCACATAGGCAGCGCCATTATGAGATGGGCCTAGGTTATGAAAGGATCATAATATATATAATGAAGATGAAGGCACAATAGAAGGAGGCTTTGCATTATTTATTTGAGATCTATTTAGATCTAGATTTTTCCTTTGACATTTCTGTTGTCACTCAGAAAAATGAAGCATCATTTGACAAAGTCATATAGGTTCATGTGTCAAAGGTAGGGTTGTAGGGTTCATTTTTCATTACTTGGTCAAGGAAAATTTTTAATTTTTCTTATTAAGCTTACCCTAAGGTCTAAACCCACTCACTTTCAAATCCCCTCATGTCACAATACTCATAATTTTCTGAAAATTTTCATTTCCCAATGTTTTAGTACCAAAATGGTCACTTCAGCCACGAAACCACAGTTTCATAGCGAAATACACTGAGAAATTTCACTTTTTGCTACAAAACCACTGATAATTTCGTAGCGAAAACACCCAGAAATACACTAAGAATGCTACGAAAGTGAGGTTTCCTATATGTCATGTCAAATTAGCTGTTAGGTGTCAGAAAATCATGTGAAAAGGACAAGTTAGATACCATTCGATTCAATTAGGGTAAAGATCAAGGTACATGGTCAGGGCTGAAGTCATCATCACCATTTTAGACATGTATGAGTCATCATTATGTTATGAGTGGGCATCAAACTTCAAAATATTTCCAAATTAAGTCATTTCTCATTCTTCATTCCTTCTTTGCGTGATATTGAGCTCTGGAGAGCATTTCATTAAGCCAAAGCTGTGGATGGTATTTTCAAAGGTTGCAGATATTAGTGATCAAGAGAGGTTGAGAATTATCAAGTGAGGCAGAAAACAATCAAGCGAGGCTGAGAAGACACTAAAGAAACTATGGCTGAAAAAAGAAAGACAAATAAGGGTGGCCAATGTCTAAGATATGAGCCATCAGATATGAATATGATCAATGAAGACTTAAAAACTATAGAAGTCTTCAGAAGGATAGGATGTTTACAGTTTTGTGAAAGACTACAAGGCTGCCATGTACAGGTTTCCAAAGAAATTTCTCTAAATTTTAGTGGAACAACTACTAAAGTGGGGATGCTGAATATTACCATTACACCAGAGGTCATTGCAGTAACAATAAGGATTCCAAGGGGAAAAGAGAAGTGGTTCAAAAGGTTCAAATTCAACATGGAGGAGTGCAAAGAGTTTATCAAGCCAGAAAACAGTGAAATGGACCTTACAAATGCCATTCCAAGGAGTTGCATGAAGGATAACTACTCAAAGTTGTTGCTTATCATACAGAAATATTTCACTTGTGAAGGGAGATACCATAAAGTCTATTCTTACCATTTCAAGCTTCTCCCACACTTTGCTGGTAAGATATCTCTTGATCTACCTTTCTATTTACATAGAAGTCTTGCAAAAATGGCAGATAAGGTCCAAGAAAAATTTGAAGGAAGTGAAACTTCATTGTTTCATCATGGTTTAATAAAATTGCTGGTTTTAGATGAGCTCCAAATACTAGGCAGAGT
Source organism: Pinus albicaulis (assembly GCA_034641835.2). Classification (NCBI taxonomy): domain Eukaryota; kingdom Viridiplantae; phylum Streptophyta; class Pinopsida; order Pinales; family Pinaceae; genus Pinus; species Pinus albicaulis. Next base: position 1,112,244,009 of record CM076582.1, read on the forward strand.
CTGGTCTTCTTTCTTATTTGTTAGTGGTTTTGAATTGGATACCCTTACTCCTACAAGAACTCCTAAACATAGGGGTATCCTATCACCTTTAGTGGCAGAACCAAGTGAACCAACAAGAGTAGAGAAAATTGAACCAGTCATGATGGAAACAGAGCAATTGCAGATTTTTGACACACCCAATGTCCCACCTGAAAAACAAAAATCCAAAGTGATCAAACCTGCAAAAAAAAAAACAAGCCATGAGTAAACAGGGAAGCAAAAGGATTACAAGGAGTCAAATAGTGGCTATAGACAACAAAACAATAGCTAAAGGAAATTTAGAAGACATACTACATGGCATTGATATTGAAGAGACTCTTATAGTCCAAGCTGAGGATATAGAGGAAGGTGGAAAAAAACTTAAGAAAGCTAAATCTACAAAGAAGCTAGAGTTTTAAGGTGAAGATGTAGGTTTTATGTTCCAGGCAAGAAAGCCCATAACAAGGCATGCTACAAAGATTTTGGAGAGTTGAAAATAAGTTCATCTAGCTACTGATACTATCAAGTCACCACAAGACATTATTGATCTTTCATCTCCTGCAGAAAAAGATACAGTTAGCAAGCCAAAGAAAGGAAAATAAAAAGTAAATGAAAAAAAAGAGTTTGAACTCCTTGAAGAATAGTTAAGGTTAGCTAACCATGAAATTTTAGTTATGAAGAAGGAATCAAGGAAACACAATGTCCAAAAGGTTTAATTTGAAAATATGAAAGAGGTTTGGGAAGAGTAGGTTGACAGTGTTTCCAAGACCCTAGATAATACACATGAGTTAATCAAGTGGACCATGCCATTGAGGAAAGAGGTGAAACATGTCAAGAGAATGAACATGCACTTTAAATATACCAACAAGAAGCTAAAGGATCAGGTTAAAGACCTCTAAGAATAGCTAGAGCTAATCCATGAGGAGCTGGAGAAGACAGGTGTAAAAATGACAGTAGTTGAGGAACCAATAGCTCAACTCATCATCAATGAGGAAGAAACACCTCAAGACTCCTAGTTTGATCTGGTTTATAGTTTTTAAGGTAAATGGCATGTTGGAAACAATTTTTTTATAGTTGTAAGACACATTTTTGAAGCTAGACAAAAAATATGGAAATAACACACTTTTAAGCAGTTTCGTGGCGTTTTCTAGGCTTGAAGCCAGGAAAACACTACGAAACCACTGTAGCTTTCTTTTTTCCTTTTGAATTATTTTGGGGAGCTTCCAAGAGGAGGAAATCACATGGAGGATATGTCAAGACATAAGGAATATAATGCAGAAGGAAAGAAACAGAAAATTTGATGGCAAAGAGCATTTTTGTAACGCTACGTAAGTACGCTACGAAACTGTCATACTTTCATAGCGTGCTGTTTTGAAGCTTTATGAGCAGATTTTTGTGCAGTTTTGGACAGGTGGATACTTTCAAAGGGTCAAAGGACTATGTTAGCAGTTATCCAAGACTTGAAGACTAGGAGATGAAGAAAACTCATCAGCCAAACCATGCATTGAATATAAGGACCAATTTTCCTAAAAAGAAAGGTTTGTTTCTAGTTTTAGAGGAGGCTAATTAAAATGTCATGTAGTGATGAGTTCCATCACACCCTATTCGAACATGTGAAGGAATAGTTGTCAAAGATGTAACTGATATTAGGAGATAAAGTAGTTGATGTAATAATGAACAGTTTGAGTCCTATTAGGAAAAGGACTGCCAAATAGAATAGCTATCATTTTCTCATTAAAGTAGATGTTTTCTTGTTATGCAAGGTGCCATTAGGAAAAGTTCGATGAATCTAGCCAGGAGGTAGATCATCTCATCATGTAACAAGTCTATTAAAGGGCAGATATTCAAATTTGTAAAGGGTTGGAGACTTTTTGGAAATACTATAACTTTATGCAAATTGACAGTTTTTAGTAATACAGAGAAATTTTACTTGACCAACCTGAGATTCTCATGGATTTTTTAGTGCGTACTTGATCTATATTTTCTATGTGTACCATTTGCAGTGGTTTTCATCTTTAATACTCAGAATTCATTCATGTAATGCTTTGAATTCCTTTATATATGAATTGACTGTGTTATTTCATATTTTCATATGTGCTTTACCTCTGCTAAAAACTCTTACCTGCCTCAGCTTCCATGTCAAGTGAAATTAATACTAAATCAATGAATTTGTTGACTCCATAAGTGTTAGTATGAATCTTAATCACAAATGTATGAAAAAATACCATTTTAGTTGTGCATAACAAACAACCCTAACATCAAACACGGCTGCCAATATCTTTAGATTTGCAATTAGGTGACCAAGATAAATGCTGCAAAAATATAGATCTATGCATTAAAAGACATTAAGCAGTAAATAAAAACAAGAGTTCCTCGATGCATCCAATAGACAAGACAAGAATATGTTATATGAATTTTGTATTAATGGCACCTGGGAGGAAAACATAGAAGGATGTTACCAGTTCTCCTCAATGGGATGGGTTCTTGTAAGTCCTCAGCACTTCAGATCTAAAATTCCTCTCTTGATGGTGTAGAAAACCCAGACAAAAATGGAACTCAAAGGGAGCTCACAAGCAAAAAGATAGAAAAATATGACAATGATGGTGGATCAAAGTCAAACCAAAAGTATAGATCCAGACTGATCTTTAAGCAACAAAAGGTGGTGAATGAATGGGAAAACCCTTTTATTTATAACAAAATATTGAGTTAGTCTAGATATTGGTGCATAATTAAAATATTATTAACCAATTCTAGATCCAAATTCTATGGAATATTTTATTATATTTGTTGGAGGGAAAAAGAATTTGACTTGGGGTCAAACCCCTTTATTTGTAAATAATAAATAAATAAATGATTTATTTATTATTTTAAGGATGTGTGTTGAGCTAATTTATTGACTAAATTAACACAAGTATTTAATTATCAATCCGGGTTTGTAAAACTTGGAGGCAAATCCACTGTATATGGACATCAGATATAATCAAGTTTAGAAGATAAATTATTTAAAAGTTGAAAGTAATACATTCTACAACTCTAACTCAATTAGTTTAAAAAGAGGAATAATATTGAAATGGTTCTTGACTCAAGAAATTCATTTTCACCTCAATTACCACTTAATGAATCAGAGATTAAAACCAAAAACTTAAGATGGATAAATTATGAATGAAAGAAGCTCTTAACTTAAGAGACATGTAAAGTGTTCCATTATAATTCATTCATCTTAATATCAAAAATCTCAACAAGAAACTGCTTGCACACAAACAAAAGAAACCAACTTTAATTCATCATTTTCATAGAAGTGATGCTCAACTTGATACATCTGTTTTTCCAACTTGATAAAGTGATGAATAAGTTATAAACTAATGACATCAATCACTATGCATGAATCATTAAACAATCTGAAATAAAGCTTTGAAAACCAATTCTACAATCATCAAATTACAAGGAAATAAAACTAGTTAACAAGAAAGTGTACTTAGCTTGGAATGGGGGCCCTTCCACCCTTGCCTTGCACACTTGATAAGTGATCTCAGAAGCTTAACTTCAGTTACACATCCATAGCATTGAACAGCAAAAGAATAACAACACAAGTCTTCAAATTAACTCCTCAATCCCAAGTTGTCACACATAAAAGTATAATAAGTCAATAACAATAATAATCCCAATACATAAGCCATCAAAGCTTTGGCTTTAAATAAGAAGTCTCATGAACAAACTGATCTATATTATCTCTAACACTCATATCTACTCATATCCACCTATCTAAGTCGAACTCATCCAATTCATCCCAAGAAATATGGTCAATCCCATAAAATCTCAAAACTGCCCTATTTCCTAGGGATTTTCTGGTGACTAGTCATGTTTGACCAGCCTTGACCGGGCCTAATAAAGCTTCTTCTGGCCGAACCAAGTGGAGTTAGCTTAGTCCTAGTTCCCAAGCTGTCCATCCATGCATCAAACTCGAGCCCAAGTGTCCTGCAAACATGTCATCCACACAGCTATTACGGGAATTTCTGATTCAGTCCAAAATTGAACTTGAAACTCAATTTTCATAAAAACTTCTAGAAATTGCAAAATTAAAATTAAACACCTGAATATGCATAAAATACATCAAAATGAGATGGATGTGATGGAAAATGGATGGAAAATATAAGGATTAAGTAGGTTTCCCTAAGCAAAAATAGACCAAAACTGAGGGCTAACATCTCCCCCTTGCTGATCCTCAAGCATGTCCTCATGTCATTTTGTCCATCGACTTCATCAGATAAGATCATAGTCAAGTGTACTTGTGACTCGTCCCCTTTGAAGATGAAGCTACCTGTAAAAAGGATATCTATGCCTTCAACCTTTAAAAATCAAAACCATACTTGTTTCAAAAATTGAATTTTAATCCTCTCTGCTTTTGCAAATCAAATCTTATTCTGCCTTCAGAGATTTAACAAAATCTTTTGAGAAAAGCATTCTCAAATCGATATTCTTTAATTCTGGATTCTAACCCACTGAAACAAGGACTTTCAAAAATCATTATGATTCATCAAAGAGAGAAGTTGCTGCTTAATGACTAGAGTCCCTCCTTTTCACAGAATGTCACATACTGATCTACATCCAACAATGATTCCATATTTGCAGCATTATTCATGTTTTTTTTTTTTTTTCAATCCATCCACCATCATATGGTCTTCCATTAACCAAACCAAGAGAGCCATTAAGCTCCAAGTTGACTTCAACATTTTTTCCAAGCAATTTACAAAATAGAGGTTGAAAGAACCATAAAAATATCCCAAACATAAATGAATTTGAGAAAACTGTCGGCATGGAGCCTAATTAGACTCGTTCTGAAGAAAACCCATGTTTTCGTTTTTCAAATTTCATTCTGGTTTGCTTCAGAAAAACAACGAAAAATAATGGCTTCTTAGCAATTTCGAATTTTTTAGAAGATATGGTCTCTGATTCCTTATCTGTTACCTCCACTGGCAGTTGACTCGTTTCCTTCTATCTTTGACTGCACAGGTGTTTTCTGCTTCTTGAGAAATCAAAATCTTAGAGGAAATTGATTTTTTTTTTTTTTTTTACTAGCCATCCATCTCTAGCAATGAAATCATTTTTTCTTTGCCTTAAATTTATGTATTCTGTCTGTTTATCCATGGATATGTCATGGAAAATGGCTTACCTGGTCTTTGAAAAAAAATGAAATTATTCTTCTTTTGAAAACATCTTCAATCTTCCTCTGTTCTGGTTTTAAAAGGGAGTCCTCTGCGTTTTTTTAAAAAACTGATCTAGAAGAATTTCACTGTGTGAGAGATCAACAAAAATATTAGCACCGTTCCATTGCTCACTGTGTATATAACAGAACTCTCATATTGCCCGAGGACCAATATCAAACAGTACATCAACATATGACAGTTAATGTAATTTTGGCTCTGTGTATTCAAATCTAAATCCAAATCTTCAAACATAAGTGCACACGTTGTTTTTTAAAGACCCATTCCTTCATTCATCAACGCTGAAACTTCACTGTTTGATGCATGTACAGGTGGCAGAACAAATATCAAACTATTCCGGAACTAATGACACATTTCAACTAAATCTGAAGTTCGATTTTCCAAATCTTTTTAGTTTAATTTCTGAGGGAGCGATTCTTGCCCACTGGGATGTCTCTGCATGATTCAAGGGATTCTCTGCGTTGTAGGTATTTGAATTGGGCTGGCCTCCTCTGATTCAGATTTGATGTCAGCTGGGGCGATCGGCTGATTTGCAAGATTTGCGAAATGCTCAGCCGAGAGATCAATTTCAATCAAATTTTCCTCCTCTGGAAATGAAGCTCTCTCATCTGAGAAAATTTCGAGGAGATTTTGTTCACGAACAGAGCCCTCTTCAGGGAATCCCTCGGAATACTCCAGATCAATGAGATTGGGTTCCTCTGTGACATCTGGGTACAGTCCATGCATCCCTCGGCTATATCTGTTCGGAACTCGACTCTCTGAAATGGCAATTTCTATTAAATTCTCATCTTCGGAGGTTGAATCTGAAGAGTTCCCATGGAACAGCACAAATCGACTCTCGTCCCTTCCATGGAAATGGAAATCAGGTGGGCCATTCTTATCCTTATTTGGGTTCTCTCCATCTGCTGTCGACTGTGGATTGTAATCATCAAACAGAGGACCCAAGTTCTCTGAGGATGCCTCTGAGCCAGAGTCTGAAGAGGAATCGAACCTTTCCCAAGAAGAATGTAATGGCATAGAGAAGAAATCATTCGAGCCCAAACCAAATGAAAATCTAGGTAGCTCATCACCTTCTGCTTCTCCTCCTAAATCCAGACCTGAATAAAATATACGCTGCCCAAAATGCAATGATCCATCTTCCTCCTCACTTCCGCTATTGACAACGTCTTGTGGGTTTATGTAGCTTATAGCTTCTTCTTCTTCTGACTTACGTGCTGTAATTTCATTCTCCTTTTCTGTAAGCTTGAACTCCATCATTTCTATGCCTACATTGCTAAATTCAAGCTTATCTTCATTGGGATTCTGTTTGTCCTCTTTCTCTTCCCCTTGATGATCGGTTTCAACAATTTCCGTTCCTGTTTCCTCTTTACACTCTGCAACTTGAGGCTCTCCATTCTCCTTAATCTGAATAAGCTCCTTCTGCTCATAAACTTCATGGATCTCTATAGATGCTTTGGCTGGCTGCTTTTCGGATTTCAGTGCCCTGGGTCGGGTTATAACACTGAGAATTGCTTCCAGGAACAAGGCAGTTGATACAATCAGGGTCGAGAAGAAAATCAGGCATCTGAAGACCATGGGAAATGATTTATCAATCAGACAAAGGCTACACAGAAGAATAGAGATTATGGGATGTGCCCTAGTAAATTTGAAGCAAAAAACTGTAGCATTCTTTGATCTACGGATCAAATTCTTTGAAATGGTGCCCATTTCTTTCCAAAATGCTCAACTCTTACACACTCTGATACCCAGAACAATGTGGAGGATAGCAAAGCATTCATGCAACTTGAACCCAAACTACTCAAATAGGTTTACCCTTTCTCACCATCAATGCCAAGATTTACACAAAGACCTAATACTTTTCTCTCTCACACGTACTCCCTTGGCCTTTGCGCACTATGGGATACTGCAAAACTAATCTGTGAGCACACATACTGCCTTGACTCCCTTGACCTTTGTGCAGTATGGAATTGCCTTGAGCCTTGAATTTCACTTACTCGAAATCAATAAAGAAAACAATATATAAATAAAGAAGCTCAAGCTCTGAATTATTAGAAAGAAACATCAGAAAGAAGAAACCTGGGAAAAGGATAGCATCAAAAAGCTGAAGCGTTGATCTGATCAAAACAGTCTTGTCTAATCTCATCCTACAGGTGTTTACTCAGGTCATGTTTAAAATTCTTTCCATAGAACTAATGCTTGCTTTGTTTGTGCAGGTTCAACCTATTAAATTCTCACTTTGATCCTTTTTGCTTAGAGGAAAAATATTTAGGGTTAGGGTTTTGAAATGAATATAGAATATATGAAGGGAATGTAGAATATAAGGATAATGGGTATAAAATAAGGGATATAGGATGAAGGTAATGTATAAAATATGCATTCAGGTATTAACTCAATTTTAACAAAGTCTAAAAATTTCGACAAAAATTTGAATTTACAAGAGCAAAATTTTGTACTTACTATTCTTGTACTTCCCTGTAGTGTTGGATGAATGTTGTTGTTATTTAACAATATTGGATGAAGTTGTCTTGATCAAATATCGTAGATAGATAGAGCTTATTTATGCTTCATGTTCTAGCATCCTGCATTGATTCTGGTCCATTGATTGTTGATGTCGTTCAGGTCCCTCTGCAATTGATTCATAATAACTCAGGCCCCTTCTGTCATGTACATTTTTATGCAATATATACATGTTTTTGCTAACATTTCAGGTCCCTCTGCAATTGATTTCAAAAATATTTCAGGTCCCTCTGCCAACAATACAAATTCCGTCGTCAATTCAGTTGCACAACTAAGTATCTTTTTGCGAACCTTCCCCCTTGTTGATGGGAAGACTTGTCCTCAAGTCTTGTTTATTTTGGAGGATGATTCCTGCAAACTCAAACTGAAGAAATGGTAAAACAAAAATAGAGAATTCATATCGGCCAAACAAGTTGGTTTTCCGATATGAATTCGAGTTTGTATTGTGCCACTTTCGTGGATTTTCACAACCAAACTCCTTTATTATTTTTTGATCTTTTTCTATTTTTTATTTTTTTTTTCGAGATTGAGGTGGGGTGTAATGGAGTAGGGAAGTATGAAAGCTTATGAAAATAGGTTATATTGAAGTCATGATGTAGTAGTAAGTCTGGACTTCAACATGCATGGTCGTGGAGCTTAGCATACAGTATGGATGATGGATCAAATCATGAACAATATGAATTCAATATGAAAGGATTCTTTGGAGATTGATGTGACTTGACATAGTACTGAACTTGACTACTTCTTCTAATGATTGTCTTCATGTCTTCTTGCCTTGATCTTGATCATGTTGTAGGGTTTGTTGATGTTGGTGGTCAGCATCTAAGAGCAAGCTTCAAGAGTTTGAGTTTCATTAAATGAACTCAACATCAGGTGAATTTTCACTTTTCACTTTGCTTTGTCTTGAACATTTGTATTCATATTCTGGAATATGAATTTGACTTTGAAAATTACTTCATCCATGGAATTCACTCCTTCATTCTTCCAATGACCTGCAAAAACATAACACTTGCCTGCAATGCAACATTAGATGATGGAGGAAGAGAGGTGTACAGTTTCTCTTCTTCCAATAAACATGTAAATCATTACAAGCATTGCTTAGAAAACAAGTCCAAATATGATAGACAAACATAATGCATTTATTTACCCCTTTGAGGAATGGTGGCCAGCCTAGACCTCCTAGCGGTATTTTGTTTACAAAATATTTGTTTTATATCGAATTAGAGTGATTCCAAAGCCAAGTTGAAGTGAATTCATATGGCTACCTCCTGTATAAACAGGTTTTCAAAATGGTTTAAAATGATATGGTAAACATTATAAGGAGTGCCATTTTTTATAGAGCTGCTTGTTAATTTTTAACTAGACCAACAGTCACTATTTGAAGCGTAACTTCTTCGATAAAGATCGGATCAATGTGATTCCACTTGGATATTAAAGTAGATTCATTTTTATCTTTCCAGTAGAAACATGTTTTAAAAATTCTTAGGCTTGATATCAGAAAATTGGTGATGAACAGACCTAAGAGGCAGAGTTTTACTATGCTGTTTTGAAGACATGCAGTCACTAAATGTGGCATAAATTTTTCCTTTCACCTACAAATGGGATGATTCAAATTGTTTCTTAAATTAGACTTGAATATATATCTCCCATATAAACAGGTTTTGAAAAGAAGATGATTTGGTATTTCAAATATGCCAATGAACAATCAAGACCTAGAATTGTCACCATGCAGATTTTTCGACAAGCAGTTAGTATTTCAAGAATAACTTTTTCATATGATACCTGATTGAAGTGATTCAAATTGATTTGGAAACTAGATTCCAAGGGCTATCTTCCTTATGAATTTCAGATAAAAATGTTTCCATTAAACACTTCAAATAGAGGCTGTACTAACTCTGTCATCAACATGTCACTTGAGACCTAGTTTTGATTTTGATCACATTTTTATTTGTGATATAAATTGAGAACTTCAAAATGGATTCCAAAACTAGATTTCAAGAGATATGTAAAATAACAACATGATTTCAAAATGATCCTATATGGTTACCCAAAATAGGCTTGTTCTTACTGCATTTTGCCATGTAGTCCTTTCAAGTGAATATTGATCAATGATTTGAAGAAATTGTTTGAAACAAATTTATTATGGAAGTCTTATTGCAAATTCATTCTACTTGTTTATTTATTCTATTCTATCCTATTCTATTTTAGAAAAATAATTCATTCTCTCAAGTATAAGAAAATTTCCAGTGCATCCATTTTCGTAACAAGATCATAAGTGAACTCATATCCAAATTTGAAAAATATACTTTAATGTATGTTTGGACATGAAAATTTTCCTGATCATAAATATTTGATGAGAAAGAATGTTGAAGAATGGAGTAGTGTTGTAACCTATTCTTTAACATCATCTTGTCAATGAAAATGGATTTTGTAGTTTGCTTTTTTTTTTTTTATGTTTTTATTGGGGGGTTTTGTTTCGGAAACCTAATTTTAGGATCTCTATTTCTAGGCATAAAGAAACATAACTAAAAGAAATGTATACTAGCTAATTTTTAGTGTTTTTGTTTATCTTCTATTTAATTTTGAGTCGAGACTACCCCGCAATTGTAGCGTCAAAGCTGAAAGAGCTAATCCAGCACTAAATTAACACAATTTCCTGTAGTTATGATCCGGTTTGTAAACCTTGCGGCAAATCCAATCGAGCATGGACATCGACATAACTGTTTATAATATAAATTATTTAAAAAGTTGAAAGTAAATACATTCTACAACTCAACTCAATTAGTTTACTAAGAGGAATAATATTGAAATGGTTCTTGACTCAAGAAATTCATTTTCACCTCAATTACCACTTAATGAATCATAGATTAAAACCAAGAACTTAAGATGGATAAATTATGAATGAAAGAAGCTCTTAACTTAAGAGACATGTAAAGTGTTCCATTATAATTCATTCATCTTAATATCAAAATCTCAACAAGAAACTGCTTGCACACAAACAAAAGAAACCAACTTTAATTCATCATTTTCATAGAAGGGATGCTCAACTTGATACATCTGTTTTTCCAACTTGATAAATTGATGAATAAGTTATAAACTAATGACATCAATCACTATGCATGAACCATTAAACAATCTGAAATAAAGCTTTGAAAACCAGTTCTACAATCATCAAATTACAAGGAAATAAAACTAGTTAACAAGAAAGTGTACTTAGCTTGGAATGGGGGGCCTTCCACCCTTGCCTTGCACACTTGATAAATGATCTCAGAAGCTTAACTTCAGTCACACATCCATAACATTTAACATCAAAATGATAACAACACAAGTCTTCAAATTAACTCCTCAATCCAAAATTGTCACAATATAAAAGTATATAAGTCAATAATAATCCTAATACATAAGCCATCAAAGCTTTGGCTTTAAATAAGAAGTCTCATGAAACAAACTGATCTATATTATCTCTAACACTCATATCTACTCATATCCACCTATCTAAGTCGAACTCATCCAATTTATCCCAAGAAATATGGTCAATCCCATAAAATCTCAAAACTGCCCTATTTCCTAGGGATTTTCTGGTGACTAGTCATGTTTGACCAGCCCTGACCGGGCCTAATAAAGCTTGTTCTGGCCGAACCAAGTGGAGTTAGCTTAGTCCTAGTTCCCAAGCTGTCCATCCATGCATCAAACTCGAGCCCAAGTGTCCCCAAACATGTCATCCACATAGCTATTAGAAGGGAATTTCATCTCAGCCTAAAATTGCACTGAACTCAATTTCATAAAACTCTAGAAATTGCAAATTAAATTATCCACCGTATATATGCATAAAATACATCAAAATGAGATGGATGTGATGGAAAATGGATGGAAAATATAAGGATTAAATAGGTTTCCCTAAGCAAAAATAGACCAAAACTGAGGCCCAACAATGTGATTGAGTAATAATCAAATAAATAATGATTTATTTAATTATTTATGAGTGATTTAGTCAAATTTAACAAGGAATATTATTTAAATAAGGTTTAAATAATATTCCTAGAAAATAACAAGATAAATAATAATTTATCTAATTAATTTTCTTGCTTTGGGTTAAATATGACCAGGAATATTAATTAAACTATTGTTTAACTAATTATTCCTTGAGGAAAATAAAAAAAATGTGGATTTATTTAATATTTCCTCATGGGGTTTCCTGTTTAGACCATAAACAACTTAATAAAGGTGGTTTACTAAGTTATTTTTCATAGTGAAAGAAATTTTACTTAGGGTAAAATTTGTCTTACATGGTGTACTTAGGTACATCTAATAGTAACATGTTAGATGACCAAAAAATGTTGTAACAGATTTCTCCCTAGCGTGCGAGCGTTAGGAGCTAATCGTATGACCGAAGTATGTTGTAAGAACTCAATCACTAGACATCGAAGGGGAAGTAAAAGAGAGAGAAATATAAGGTAGACTGAAGCGCTAAAGCACTAGACCCTGAGGAGGTGAGACTTACAGGTGCGATAAGTCTCTTTTATGAGTGAGTACTTGTGCTATAGGCTGCGAGGGAGGCATAGCTATGCTCGCCGAGTCAAAGTACAAAGAATAATTCTTCCAGTAAACAAGGGACCGAACAATATAGTACATGCTGGCATAAACATGAGCCAGATAAAAACATGATAATGAATCCCACATACATACTGTGCTTAGGATAGTAGCCAATACTTATAGAATAATATCTGAGTACATGAGATATAAATACAATTGATGTGCCCCTGTAAACAGGAAAGGGCTTTGAAAATCTAACTGATACATGCAAACTAAAAGGCACTGCAAGCAGCTGAGATCAACATTATCGAATCTATGGAGCTGCATCAAAGGCTGTGATGAAGAGGTAATCCGGGCATGTGGGAGGCTACCTGAAGGGCCACCCCCTCATGAGGTCTGAAAACATCTCACACACACTCGAGAATCACCGATATCATCTGCTGCATCACTAAGACATCAAGTATATGGATCTCGATCATTCTGAAAGGACCTGGAGCTGAGAAACAATCAAGTCAAAGGGCAATAAGGAGTCTCTTTGCCTTATCCAAGGCATCGAACAGGAGTGGAAGCTGGAACCAAGGTACACTGCCCTCTAGACTTGTCTTCTAGAATGAATGATCTAATGTTGACAGAATGAGGTCTGCCATAGGTGAGGCAATAAGGGATCCTCAACTAAGGCATAAGAGAAAATAATAGAGTGACTGATAGAATGACACTAGGGATGATGATGAAATGGGGGGTACTGAGTAGCAGATGAACGACTTCCCTTGTTAGAGCATAAAGGGCATGGATGACCTGGCAGCGACTGACACAATATCATAAGGGATAAGGGATAGTAGGAATGAAGGCCATGATGTGCGACACGAGAGACGGACCAAGCAATGAAGGATGGAGGACTATAGCGAGATACAAAGGGACTCAGGATAGACTCCATGAATGTGATGATGACTCAACTCGGATGCTCTAAACAAGGGCGACTCGATGATGCTACCACACAAAAAAGGCTCGGTGGGGACCATAAAGACATGAGTACAAGATGGTTACTCATGACGAAAATTGACACGAGCATGGACAAGTATGGAGGCAAAGTGGTGCCCCAAGTATAAGTGTTGCAAGTGAAGAAATTCGATTTTGAGGAGTGGTGAAGTGACACTTCTTGGACAAAATGTGTCCTCCTGAAGTATCAAATCATGAAAAACTAACAGATACCCATTTGAGGTCTCGGTGAGAGTTTTCGAACGGTATAGACAGTTTGTAAATCTGAGCTATGGTTGGGCCGCAACGGGTGAAAGACAAATATGGGATTTCTCTTTTAATAAGGCATTTTCCTTCCAAATTCACTCATTTTCAAGTGTAGCTGTGGTGAATTTAGAGATGAGAGAAGGCCCTAAATCTTGCGGTGATCGTAGCAGACAAACCAACCGTTGGAATCGAGATCCGTCAGTTGTAGGTAAGAGGCCTAACCCTACTCTTTCATTTCAGTGGATTGAAAGTTCAGTTTAGGTACCTAGAGCTTATGAACAGGCCAGGTCATGCTTTTTGGGGTCCGTTCTGCAACCTGGGTAGCAGGTACTAGGCATAAAATTGCGATCTGTCCCAGGAAATGACCTGAAAAGTGAAACCTGTCAGAGAAAGGGGGTTTCAGCGTTGTGTTTGGCTGAGATTTGGGATTTTTGTGGTTGAGAGGCATAGGTGCCCCCAAGCATGTTATGGTCATGCCAAAATGTATTTAGAAAAAGGGGAATCTAAACTCATTTTTATGATGTGGTGCACCATTTGTTTTTGTTATGGTTATGCAGTTCGAGAAAGGGAATGGAGGATTACCAATCTCTTTTGGTACTGCATATATGAAGCAAATGGAGTAAGTTTCTGGGTTGGCATACATGGTGTCATTATCCCAAAGAGTGGAATTGGAGATAGTGAACTGGTGCTCTCCTGGAAAGCCCATAGGTTGGTCAACAACAATGTCGAAGGGACTAGGTTGTTGATGTAAGATGAAGGAATGATGAGGGGTATCATCCCTAGAGTGATCTTAAGGGATATGGTAATCTAGATGTTCTTCTAAATTGGGAATAATAAGGGTACTAGAGTCGACATGACCAGATACACTAAGAGAGTTGTGGAGAATTACTTCTCCTGGTCTCTCAAATATGGGTGCCCCCTTACCCAAACATTCAGTGTCAATGTAATGGCCACAAGGTGTATATGGTTCGAATGCAAGGTTTCGATGTAAGGGGGGATAGATAAAGTTAGGGATGGTGACTACTTCCATAATGTCATCATCGTAATAGAAGATGGGGTGATTGGTGGAAGAAAGACCACCTGACGTGATGAAGCTACCTGACTCATTATCATGAGAAGAGAGGTTCACATGCACATCGTCAAGGGGGGTGATGGAAGAACAAGCAGATAAGGGATCCATTGATGTTGAGCCCAGGGTGATTGTTGAAGGGAGGTCGAGCGAAACAGAAGGGGAAGTCTCAGAGGGAGCTTCCACCGTGGATCTCATGAATGATGATAGGTTGTGGAAAATGGCCAAATATTCTATCATTTTGACATCTGGAGGTGGAATGTCTATGGGAGTCGATGTGTCCTCTGGTTCTACTTGTTGGGTGTGGAGCCTAATTATATTTTTTATTTTGTATCACATCGTTGGACCCCTGTACCTTAATGGGGGAAGAAACACTGCCCGTAATTAAAAACTGCTTGGGAGGTCCAGGGGGGCAACTGTGACTTTATGGAGCCCCCCCTTGGTGGGGGGTTTCGGGGGCAGTGCCCCCAAAACTAAAAATAGATGTAAAATTTCCTTGTAAAAGTATAGTAATTTCTAGTCAATCTGGGCCGTTCATTAGGTGAATGATTTGACGGTAGAAGTTATGTTTAGTTTAGGGTTTTTTTCCCTAGAAGGCAACCCCTCGCTTTTATGAGGGTATTTTATTGTAGCTGTGTATTGTATGTGCATTCTCATAGCGAGAAATAGATAGGGATATTGTGAAAGAGAATAGAGGATATTACTGCGGATCTATTGTAGGTTGTGTCTCTTCATTTTGATGGATAATAGAAAGGAAGGACTGGCTGTTTGGGGTGGATGTAGCCCAAACTGGGTGAACCACGTATATCTATGTCTCTCTGGTTTTATGTGTTTTGTGTGCTTATGTTTTCTGCATATTTTATGTGTTTCATTGCTTTGTAATATTTAATTAACAACTGGTATCGGAGCCGAAGGTCTATTTGGCTGATAAACTCGCAGGAAAGAAGGGTTCCTGGTTCGAGTGGGAGCAATGGTGAAATATGGTAAGTTTAGGGTCGAGAAGTTTAATGACCAAAACTTCCCACTGTGGAAGATGCAGATGGAAGACTATCTGTATCAGGAAGGTCTGTACCTACCATTGAGAAGAAAAACAAAGAAGCCGATGGCTATGAAAAACGCAGAATGGGAGGTTCTCGATAGAAAGGCACTTGGAATAGTACGGTTGTGCATTGCGACATCAATAGCCTTCAATATTTCAAAGGAAACAACAACAAAGGGTTTTTTTAAGGCGTTGGCGAAATTATATGAAAAACCCTCAGCCTCAAACAAGGTATTTCTTATGAAACATTTATTTAATATGAAGATGTCGAAAGGTAGATCTGTTGTAGACCATTTAAATGATTTTAATACAGTTAGCAGTCAGTTAAGTTCTGTAGGGGTAAAATTTGATGATGAAGTTAGGGCTCTTTAATTTATGTGCTCATTGCCAGAAAGCTGGAATGGTTTAGTTATGGCCATTAGTAACTCTATCTCTGGACCTAGTACTTTAAAGTTTGATGATGTTGTCGGTGCTATCCTTAGCGAGGAAATTTGACAGAAAAGCTCCGGTGAGACATCGAGTAATGCTTTGAGTGTAGAGTCTAGGGGAAGAAAAATCGAAAGAGGAAAGAGCTTAGGATATCACAGTAAATAAAGGAAAGGCAGATCCAAGTCTAGATTGGGGATAGTGTGCTGGAAATGCAAAAAGAAAGGACACCTGAAGAAAGACTTTAGATCTTGGAAGGGAAAAGAAGGAGACACACAACACGAAAAAAATCATGAAGAAAATGTGACAGGTGATGTGTTACAAGATGCTTTGATTCTTTCTTTCGAAAATGTTATTGATTATTGGGTTGTAGATTCAGGGGCCTCATTCCATGCCACACCTGACAAGAAATATTTCCATGACTATGTTCAAGGAGATTTTGGACAAGTCCATTTGGGTGATGATAAATCCTGTAAAATTGTTGGAATGGGTAAGGTTCTTGTAAAACAAAAGAATGGAAACCAATGGCTATTAAAGGAGGTAAGGCATGTTCCAGATCTAAAGAAAAATCTGATTTCAATAGGGTAGTTAGGCAGTGAAGGTTGTGTGAAAAATTTCATAGATAAAACTTAGAAGGTCACCAAAGGAGCGCTAGTAATAGCAAAAGGCAAAAAGGTTGGTACATTGTATTTATGCAATGGTATTTCTAACTCTGTTAATGATTTAACTTCCAAAGGAGTAGATGCAACATTATGGCATCATAGGCTCGGACACATGAGTGAAAAGGGGATGAATATTCTTCACTCAAGAAATTTGTTTCCAGGTTTGAAGAATGTTGATTTGGATTTCTGTGAGAATTACATTTATGGAAAACAGAAGAGAGTCAGATTTCTCAGAGTTGGGAAAGAAAAGAAGCGAAAAATTAGAGCTTGTGCATACAGATGTATGGGGACGTGCTTAGGTATCATCTCTTGGTGGCTCTCATTATTATGTTACTTTTATTGATGATGCAACTAGAAAAACTTGGATTTATTGTATTCAAAATAAATCTGATGTATTTGATACTTTCAAGAAATGGAAAGCTTTGGTTGAGATTGAGACAGGAAAGAAGTTGAAGTGTCTCAAATCATACAATGGAGGTGAATATTGTAAAAGAAAGAGTTTGATAGGTACTGTCGTAGCATGGAATTGGCTGAGAGAAGATGGGCTCCAAGAACACCAAAGAAAATGGTGTGTCGTAAAGGATGAACAGAACATCATGTGAGCGTGCAAGGTGCATGAGATCGCATGCAGATTGCCTTACAATTTTGGGCGATGTCAGATACTTCGTTTATCTAATAAACTAAGGGCCTTCAAGTTCTGATGGGTATTCAGAGAAGTACTGGATATGCATATAAACTACTTTTTAAAAGATTTGACAGTGAGTGTCTTTTATCTCCATATTAATAAAGAAGAAAATAGAATAAAACAGGAAAAATCAGTGAAATGTGCCTTTATTGATAAAAATAATGATTTGGTTATCTTATACTATGAAACAGTAAAATCATTAGGAGTAGAGATGTAATATTTGTTGGAAATATTGTCATTGATGGCAAAGAGAGAAGCAAAGCAGAAAAAAGAGGCAGCTCAGACACCAGGAAGAAGCAAAGGCAACAGAGAGAGAATTAGACATGAAGCAGAGGCAGTAGTAGAAGGGCCATTTGATTGGAGATCTGGAGAGACAGAGTAGTGAGGTTGAAAGGGCCACTGAGTTGAAGATCTGGTCAGAACAAGGAGGTTGCGTAAGTAAATTCAGTTGTGTATGTAAAAGGATTTGTTTTAGTATTATATGGATATTGTTGACCTAAATTATATGTGAAAGAGCTTTGATTTCAATAAGAAAGTGTATGAGAACCAGCAAGGTGAGACTCTGCAATTAGGGGTCTAAATGGGTCCTGTGTGTTATTGAAGAAATCGACATTCATGTCGATGTTGTGGTGTGCAATTATCTGTGCACTGATTACATATGTGAGTTCATCAGGGTTTATAAATAGTTTTTGAATAAACTCTGTGGCAAGGGTTCGAATTGAAGATTCTGTGTATAAATTGAAGGAATTGATGGTTGCCGAGACGTGATGGTTTTGAATGTAGTAAAGATTATATAGTTCTGTGTGAATGGGCTTTGAACTTCTAAAACATAATTTGGGAACAATGGAAGTAAGCATCAGAGTTTAAGTTGCAATGGACCGAAGGATAGTGATTAGATTATGGAATCATGAACTTGAATGTGCAGTTAGAAGCGGAACTGTGACAGGATGGAACTGTGCGATGGAGGTTAGAACCCCGACCATGCAATGGAAGGTTGATATTTTATATCACAACAGAATTGAAGACGCAGAATAAATAGTAATTTATTTGCAATGGAACCGTGGTGAAGGGTGAATAAGAAGAGCGAGGGCGGAGTTATATATATAGTAAAGGCACTAAAGAATTGGTGGAACCCCGAGTTAAAAATAGAACCTTGATTTGTGAATAGTGAAGGCGGTTTGGAAGGGAAAACCGGTAGTATCGCACGACCATTCAAATGGTAAGTGGAATTCCTCAAAAAAACGCGATATACCCCGTCGCTCGACATGTGTCCTAAAGTGGTATTCAATTACCACTTTCATCGCATAATTTTTGAGAATTAAATCCCGAGCAAGTTTATTACACGATTACCGTCAGATGAGCATTCAAATGAGTTTTGGAACGTGAGAATCTATTGACCGTCAGATCTCTACGATGGATAATGAGGGTGTGGGCCCCGAATGTTATTTTATGTCGACATTGAAATTTTAATGAATGCCATAAAGATTCGATGTTGGGTTAATGTTAAAACATTAATATGGTTCGAGTATAGTGTTATAAACAAAGTCGAAATTTGTTATTGATATAAGTTGAATATGCTGTGGGGACCAATGTTAAAGGTGCAGTGGTTATTTTTTAGCCAAGGTCGAAGACATATATCAATGGAATATGATGTCGGAAATTAAAATAAGGTAAGAACCTTATGATTAGAGGATAAGCTACATATGCCATGATACCGAAAGGTTCATCTTAATATAAGTGCTGTGACATCCGATGGTAATTGCGATGATCGAGGGTTTATTATGATGTTTCATAACCTTTGAATGAAAGGCATAATATGTGTCAATATATTATGTTGAGGTGATACAGCCGTGGGCATATATTTGATGGTAGATATGCTTTGGCTCATCATATAATGAGTTTATCATTAAAGTTCAAACGTTGAATGGAAATTCACACAAAAATTCTGAAGACCTTTGGGAGTCAAGTATAAATCGAATATTTATCGATCTCATGAATGGGTTCAATGCAAGTCGAAAATTATTCGACTTCAATAGAATGGGTTTATTAAAGTTGAAAGGTGAATTGTGAAACCGTGACCAACATTGATGTGCAATGGTATTTCTCTTAACGTTTAATATATGTGGGACCCCAGAACCTCAATACACGTTGGCCTTTGGTTTTAACCGAAGTTGGGATTGATAAAGCGTTGGCATATTTGTTGATATTTAATTAATCAAGGTCTGAAGTATGGTATATAGAGGAAACTATGCATATGAATTCATGAAGTGGGTTTAGACCATGGTTTAAACGTTTATTGAAACAAGTCGAGTTTCTGCATATTAATGTAATTTTAGGAATATGGTTTGAACCACAGAAATAAAAGGCAAGCTTTCACATTTATTTAAATTGCCCAGTTCAGAAAATAAGAAAAGCTTCCGCATGTAAATATTTCCAAACTTTGAGATTTATATGGGGGCTAAACTTGTAAAGAAGTTATATATGCAGCAGATACACAATTGCAGTAAACAGGAGAGTATGCAGAACTGTTACACTACAGCAGCAGAAAAGACAAACATACAGTGAACCAGGAACTGAAAGGGTTGAATGAGATATATTAGTTGCAAATGTAAATGTAAATGTTTTAATTGATTTTATATTTTTTTTGATTGAAAGGCAAGTCTCCATATGCAAACAAAACTCCACTGAAAAACTGAAATTTGTACATATTGCTATATTCCTATGAATGAGCTGGACAAAGAAATGAGAAGGCGGAAGTCAAAGAGTCATGGCTGTTCATTTCGAATTCCCTGAGTCATGAGATAATATCTATAAATAATATTACAAAGATATGCAAAGAGAGGTTAGAGAATGGAGAAATGAAGCAGAGAGGGTAAGAAGAAGGAGGAGCAGATAGAGAAGATGTGTAGACTCAAATATGATAAAAGGCATATATGAAGGCTAGTGGACAGTAATGAATAAGGTACAGAATAGAGCTTATATCCAGGTAAATCAGCAAAGGTTTTTTGAGTAAGTTGGTGCTTCCATATCAAGTTGTAGCTTGATAGATGTCAGTTGTAGCTGGAAGAGGTAGGAGCCCCCTGTAGGTTGGAGCCTGCAGAAAATAGAGGGAGTTGGAGCTTCCTTGCAAGTTGTAGCTTGCAGAATTGAGCTAGGAGCCTCATGTAGGTTGGAGCCTACATAAAATTAGTGGTGAGAGGGAGTCGGAGCTTGCCTTTGCATCACTACAATAATAAGATGTGGTTTTCTCCCTTATGGGTTTCCACTTATATCTGTTGTCTATGTGCATGATGTTTATGTGTTGATATGTTGTATCTAATCTGGTTAATACTTGTTGCTCACATATTAATATTGCTGTTACTTTATCTAATCTACTTAATACTTTCTGCTCACAAATTAAGATTGTTCAAATATTAAGTTGATCATGAAATGAAGGTGTAAATGAGTATAAAAGAAAGTTTTAAAAGTCAATGAATATGTTAAACTAATTCACCCCCCCTCTCAGTTTAACTAAGGGTTCAACAATTTGTATCAGAGCGGGTTCCTTTTGTATCAATTTAACAACTGGAAGGAGGTCCTAGGTCTCCAGGATGGCTAGTCTAGAAGGATGCTGAACAAATAAAGCCCCTTTGTTCACCGATACAAATTATGCCTTCTGGAAAATAAGAATGAGGACGTACATAATGTCTCTAGGAATAAAATTTTGGGCTGTTGTGGAATTGGGATATGCCCCAAAGGAGTCTAACACAGAGAAAGATGCCAAACAAGATTGTGTAGCTAATGAAAAAGCCATGAATGCACTCTTAAGTGGACTGTGTGAGGCAGAATTTATCAAAGTAATGCATAACAAGACTGCCAAAGAAATATGGGATATGCTAGAAAACATCCATGAGGGAGACAAAAAAGTGAAGATAGACAAACTTCAAGTCTATAGAGCTCAGTTTGAAAATATAAAAATGAATGATGATGAAGACATTGCCAGCTTCTTTTTAAGGGTTGCAGAAATTGTGAATAACATGAAAGCTCTAGGAGAAACCATAAAAGAATGTGCAATTTTTCATAATATTTTAAGATCTTTACCATCCAGCTTTAATCCCAAGGTTTCTGCCATAGAAGAAACAACTGATTGGGAAACTTTGACCATGAACCAATTACTTGGAAAATTAATAGCCTATGAGATGAGACTACCATAGAGGAAGTCAAATGTGAGGGAGGAAGTCTTTAAGAAAGATAAGAGCAAAGAAGAAAAATAAGATACTTGCTCCTGCTCTGATGAAGAAGAGGCCAAATTTATTAGAATATTAGATAGAGGCTCAGGCAAGTATAAAGGTAAAATTCCATTTAAATGCTTTAACAGTGGAAGAGTTGGACACTATGCTTCTAAGTGTCCTCATAAGAAGACAAAGAATCAGACTTCAGAGACAGAGAAAACCATATCAAAGAACTGGTAGAAAGGGAATAGATACAAGAGAAAATCATTTTATGCTCAGCAAGATAGCAGTGCATCTGAAAACTCAGGTGAAACCTCAAATGAAGAAGGAACCTCTGAATTTGTATTGATGGCCAAGGAAGAACTTGAAGGATTCCTTCTAGAATATGAGGAAGAAGGTGAAGTTGATCTTGAGGGGGAGCTAAGAAGTGCCCTGGAGGAAATAGACAGACTTAAACTAAAGTGAAGAAAATAGAAAGACATTCTCCTCAAATATGTAAGAGAAGAAAAAAATTCCGAAGATCTCATTTAGTTGAAAGTAAAGCTTGAAGAAGCCAAGAAGGTAGAAGACACTCTACTTAAGCAAATTGAGGAAATTGGTAGAAGAAGTAGTATGCTTGAGGAAGAAATTAGAAAACACCCAAAGGAAATTGTCAATAAACACTCCTCAAATGACGAGCTCTGATAAGTTGAATAAAATACTAGGCTCAAAGATCTCCTCTGATAAAAACTGGGATAGGTTATGAAGGAGAAACAAGTAAAGTCAAAGGAAAAGATAACAGGAACATCATTTTTGTAAAAGCTATTAAGGATAATGAAGCAGCTCAGAAAGTTCCTATAGAAGTAGAAGCCTGCAATGAAGTAAACAGAAACAAGAAGGAACCTCAAATGACAAAGAATGAAGTAAATAAACGGTCAACTAGAAAAGGATCATATACTCCTAAATATATAAAATTTGGAAGCTATCAAAGGAGATTCTTCCCCCCTATGAAAAATGTCACTTGTAACACCTGCCACAAACTGGGACATACTACTGCATACTGTCATAAAAGGAGAATCGATTCCAACTAGCAAAGGATGAAAAAAGTGAAAAGAATACCTCAAGAAAACAAATGGAGAAGACAACCCTTCATCAGATACGCTAATTGTTTTTATGGGTATTGTTTTTATTGTAAGGAGTTTGGCCATAAAGCCAAGGAGTGCAGAATGAATGGAAAAATACTGATGTATGGAAACTCAAGGAGATGGATGAACAATGGAGAATTCACTCAGGAAAGGTACCAAACAAAAGGAAGCATGCAGTGGAAAAAGAAGTTGAATAAGTGTGACCTAGCTCTAATAGCTCAAGACTAGAAAAGCCAGTGGTATTTGGATCGTGGATGCTCAAAACATATGACTGGAGATCGAAGCAAGTTTTTAACCTTTTATGAAAAAAAATCTGGGAATGTAACATTCGGCAATGATAAAGCAAGGAAAATCAAAGGGAAAGGCTAAGTCAGTCTGGATAATGGAAGAGGAAAGGCTCAAGTGGTACTATTTGTGGATGGGCTGAAAGCCAATCTGCTAAGTGTCAGTCAAATGTGTGACAAAGGCTATGAGGTTATTTTTAGAGCACAAGACTATGAAGTAAGATCAAGCACCACAGGAAAGACCTTGATCAAAGGTATTCGAATAGAAAGTAATATCTATATAGTGAAAGAAGAGAATGAAGCATGCCACCTAAGAAAACTTGATGAGTCATGGTTATGGCATAGAAGATTGGGACACCTTAACTTTGACCACATCATCAGTCTGAGCAAGAAGAAAGCAGTCAGAGATATGCCAACAATAAAGAAGCCTTCAAATACCATATGTTCTTGCCAATTGGGAAAACAAACCCGCACATATTTTAAGACCAAAGATGAACTATCAATAAGTAGGCCACTTCAGCTTGTGCACATGGACCTGTGTGGAGCTTCAAGAACTAAAGCACCAACTGGAAAATCTTATTTCATGCTGATAATAGATGATTTTTCTAGAATGACGTGGGTAGCATTTCTCAAATATAAATCTGAAGCACTTGAGAAATTCAAGATATTCAAGGCATTGGCAGAAAATCAAACAGGATGCAAGCTAAAGTGCATCAGATCAGACAGAAGAGGTGAATTCACAGACTATGATTTTGCAGACCTATGCAATGAGCATGGGATAAAACAACAATTTAAAATTGCAGGTACACCTCAACAGAATGGAGTGGCAGAGAGACAAAATAGATCAGTACAACAGATTTCCAGAGCAATGATGCAAGAAAGTAACATTCCCCAAACCTTCTGGGCAGAAGCGGTACACACAACTATTCACATTCTCAACAAAGCTCATTTAAGACCAAACTGTGACAAGAATCCTTACGAATTATTGCATGGTAAACCAACATCAATCAAGCACTTTAGAGTCTTTGGAAGCAAGTGTTTCATAAAAAATAATGATGAAAAACTAGGGAAGTTTGATGCAAGAGCTGCTGAAGGAATATTTTTAGGATATGCATCCAAGAGTAAGGGTTACAGGTGCTACAACAAAACACTGCACAAAATTGTGGAAAGCATTGATGTAATATTTGATGAAGATCTACCAAACAGAACAAGAAGTACAAGATGTATAAATCCTCCAGAAGATCATGAAGAAGAGAACCAAGATAATGATGAACTGAGCAAGACAATAGAATATACTAAATTAAACTCAAAATTTTCCTCAAGACACACACAAAAGAATCATCTAGAAGACTAAATAATTGGGGACAAAAGTGTGGGAGTCTAGACTAGAAGACAACTAGCTGAACAAAAAGAAGAAGTATACCTAGCCATGCTATCTCAAATAGAGACAAAGAAGTTCGAAGAAGCCAACAAAGACAAAAACTGGATAAATTCTATGAATGAGGAACTGGACCAAATTGAGAAGAACAATACCTGGGAATTAATTCCAAGACCCACTGGGAAAAATGTCATTGGCACAAAATGGATATTCAAGAATAAGATGAATGAACAAGGGCATGCAATCAAAAATAAAGCCAGACTTGTATGCAAGGGATATTCACAAATTGAAGGTCTTGATTATGATGAAACATTAGCCCCTGTAGCCAGAATGGAAGAAATCAAAATGTTTTTGGCCTTTTCATGCTACCATGACTTCAAGGTATATCAAATGGATGTGAAGTCTGCGTTCCTAAATGGAGATTTAGAGGAAGAAGTCTACATGGAACAACCCGAAGGATTCTCCTTAACAGATAAACCAAACTATGTGTGTAGAGTAAAGAAAGCTTTATATGGGCTGAAACAAGCTCCTCGTGCATGGTATTCAAGGCTGGACAAATACTTGCAAAAACAAGGTTTTAAGAAAGGAGGAGTAGACAACAATTTGTACATAAAGGCTAATGAAAATGAACTCCTAATTGTAGTAGTATATGTAGATGACATCATGTTTGGTAGCAACAAAGAGAAGTTAACAAAAGAATTTGCTGAAGACATGAAATCAAAATTTGAGATGTCTATGATTAGAGAGCTCACCTTCTATTTAGGACTTCAAATTCAACAAAAGAACACAGGAACTTTCATCTCACAAGAAAAATACTTAAGAGAGATGTTGAAAAGTTTCCAAATGGAAGACTGCAAACCTGTGTCAACTCCCATGATCACTGGATGCAAACTATGTGCTAATGATGGATCTGCAGATATAGATCAAAGACTTTACAGATCCATGGTAGGAAGCCTGTTATAACTAACTGCCTCTAGACCAGACATTGTGTTGGCAGTAGGACTTGTGGCAAGATATCAAGCAACACCAGAACAAAATTACTTACTAGCAATCAAGATAATATTCATATATCTACAAGGAACTGCACATTATGGGCTATGGTATCCAAAATGAAAAAGATTCACTTTGACAGCATATAAAAATGCAGATTGGGCCAGCTACATGGATGACAGGAAAAGCACAAGTGGAGGTGCATTTTATTTGGGAAAAATTCTGGTGGCATGGCTAAGCAAGAAGCAAACTTCTATCTCTATATCTACAACAGAAGCGGAATACATAATAGCAGCAACATGCTGCACACAAGTAATGTGGATGAAACAAACTCTCCAAGACATGAAGGTAAGCATAGATGATCCCATTTCAATCAAATGTGACAATACAAGTGCAATAAGTATATCAAAAAATCCTATATTTCATTCAAAAACAAAGCACATCCCAATTAAGTATCATTTCCTCAGAGAACAAGTAGCACAAAAAGTAGTGAAGTTGGAATATGTACCAACAAAGGAACAAACAACAGACATATTCACAAAACCTCTTGCTAAAGAGCCATTCGAATATCTAAGAGACAAACTAGGGGTAGTGCCTCCAGATGTTACTCTCTGACATGAAAAGAAAGCATCATACCAGGGGGAGATCATAAAAGAAAGCATAATTCCAGGGGGAGATCAGTCAACAAATATTGTCACAAAAGAACTAGAGCAAGTGAGCAGTGCATGGAACAAGTCCTCAAGATCAGAGAATTATGGACAATATTTGGAAACCACACTAGGAAATGTGCAACCCTTTGCCATTGATGTCAAACGGGGAGGAAAAGAAAGTAACAGAAGAAAGGGTCTTCTAAAAGGCAAGCAGAGGAAGTGTATTGCCATCAATACCAAAGGGGGAGACTATTGGAAATATTGTCATTGATGGCAAAGAGAGAAGCAAAGCAACAAAAAGAGGCAGCTCAGACACCAGGAAGAAGAAAAGGAAGTAGAGAGAGCATTATACATGAAGCAGAGGTAGTAGTAGAAGGGCCATTTGATTGGAGATCTAGAGAGACAAAGTAGTGAGGTTGAAAGGGCCACTGAGTTGAAGATCTGGCCAAAACAAGGAGGTTGTGTAAGTAAATTTAGTTTTGTATGTAAAAGGATTTGTTTAAGTATTATATGGATATTGTTGACCTAAATTCTATGTGAAAGAGCTTTGATTTCAATAAGAAAGTGTATGAGAACTAGTGAGGTGAGACTCTGCAATTGGGGGTCTAAATGGGTCCTGTGTGTTATTGAAGAAATTGACATTCATGTCGATGTTATGGTGTGAAATTATCTGTGCACTGATTACATATGTGAGTCGATCAGGGTTTATAAACAGTTTTTGAATAAACTTTGTGGCAAGGGTTCGAATTGAAGATTCTGTGTATAAATTGAAGGAATTGATGGTTGCCGAGACGTGATGGTTTTGAATGTATTAAAGATTATATAGTTTTGTGCGAATGGGATTTGAACTTCTAAAGCACAGTTTGGGAACAGTGGAAGTGAGCATCAGAGTTTAAGTTGCGATGGACCGAAGTACAGTGAATAGATTGTGGAATCATGAACTTGAATGTGCAGTTAGAAGCGGAACTGTGATAGGGTGGAACTGTGCGATGGAGGTTAGAACCCCGAACATGCAATGGAAGGTTGATATTTTATATCACAACAGAATTGAAGATGCAGAATAAATCGTAATTTATTTGCAATGGAACTGTGGTGAAGGGTGAATAAGAAGAGCGAGGGCAGAGTTATATATATAGTAAAGGTGCTAAAGAATTGGCAGAACCCCGAGTTAAAAATGGAACCTTGATTTGTGAATAGTGAAGGCGGTTTGGAAGGGAAAACCAGTAGTATCATGCGACCGTTCAAATGGTAAGTGGAATTCCTCAAAAAAATGTGATATACCCCGTCGCTCGACACATGTCCTAAAGTGGTATTCAATTACCACTTTCATCGTGTAATTTTTGAGAATAAAATCCCGAGCAAGTTTATTGCGCGATTATAGTCGGATGAGTGTTCAAATGAGTTTTGGAATGCGAGAAGCTATTGACCGTCAGATCTCTGCTATGGATAATGAGGGTGTGGGCCTCGAATGTTATTTTATGTTGGCGCTGACATTTTAATTAATGTCGTGAAGATTCGATGTTGGGTTAATGTTAAAACATTAATATGGTTCGAGCATAGTGTGATAAACAAAGTCGACATTTGTTATTGATATAAGTTGAATATGCTGTGGGGACCAATGTTAAAGGTGTAGTGGTTATGTTTTAGCCAAGGTCGAAGACATATATTAATGGAATATGATGCCAGAAATTAAAATAAGGTAATAACCTTATGATTAGAGGATAAGCTACATATGCCATGAGATCGAAAGGTTCATATTAATGTAAGTGCTGTGACATCCGATGGTAATTGCGATGATCGAGGGTTTATTATGATGTTTCATAACCTTTGAATGAAAGGCATAATATGTGTCAATATATTATGTTGAGGTGATACAACTGTGGGCATATATTTGATGGTAGATATGCTGTGGCTCATCATATAATGAGTTTATCATTAAAGTTCAAACGTTGAATGGAAATTCACACAAAAAGTCCGAAGACCTTTGGGAGTCAAGTATAAATCGAATATTTATTCGATATCATGAATGGGTTCAATGCAAGTCAAACATTATTCGAATTCCATAGAATGGGTTTATTAAAGTTGAAAGGTGAATTGTGAAATTGTGACCAACATTGATGTGCAATGGTATTTATCTTAATGTTTAATATATGTGGGACCCAGAACCTTAATACACATTGGCCTTTGGTTTTAACCGAAGTTGGTATTGATAAAGCATTGGCATATTTGTTGATATTTAATTAATCAAGGTCTGAAGTATGGTATATAGAGGAAACTCCGCATATGAATTCATGAAGTGGGTTTAGACCATGGTTTAAACATTTATTGAAACAAGTCGAGTTTCTGCATATTAATGTAATTTGAGGAATATGGTTTGAACCACAGAAAGAAAAGGCAAGCTTTTGCATTTATTTAAATTGCCCAGTTCAGAAAATAAGAAAAGCTTCCGCATGTAAAGATTGCCAGACTTTGAGATTTATTTGGGGGCTAAACTTGTAAAGCAGTTATAGATGCAACAAATACACAATTGCAGTAAACAAGAGAGTATGTAGAACTATTACACTACAACAACAGAAAATAAAAACATATAGTTAACCAAGAACTAAAAGGGTTGAGTGAGATATATCAGTTGCAAATGTAAAGGTAAATGTTTTAATTGATTTTATATTGTTTGTGATGCAAAGGCAAGTCTCCATAGGAAAACAAAACTCCACTGAAAAACTGAAATTTGTACATATTTTTATATTCCTATGAATGAGCTGGACAAAGAAATGAGAAGGCATAAGTCAAAGAGTCATGGTTGTTCATTTTGAATTCCCTGAGTCATGAAATAATCTCTATAAATAATATGACAAAGATATGCAAAGAGAGGTTAGAGAATGGAGAAATGAAGCAGGGAGGGTAAGAAGAAGGAGGAGCAGATAGAGAAGCTGTGTAGACTCAGAGATGATAAAAGGCAGATATGAAGGCTAGTGGACAGAAGTGAAGAAGGTAAAGAACAGAGCTAATATCCAGGTAAATCAACAATGGTTTTTTGAGAAAGTTGGTGCTTCCATATCAAGTTGTAGCTTGATAGATGTCAGTTGTAGCTGGCAGAGGTAGGAGCCTCCTATAGGTTGTAGCCTGCAGAAAATAGAGGGAGTTGGAGCTTCCTTGCAAGTTGTAGCTTGCAGAATTGAGCTAGGAGCCTCCTGTAGGTTGGAGCCTACATAAAATCAGTGGTGAGAGGGAGTTGGAGCTTGCCTTTGCATCACAACAATAATAAGATGTGGTTTTCTCCCTTATGGGTTTCCACTTATATCTGTTGTCTATGTACATGATGTTTATGTGTTGATATGGTGTATCTAATCTGCTTAATACTTGCTTCTCACATATTAAGATTTCTGTTACTTTATCTAATCTGCTTAATACTTGCTGCTCACAAATTATGATTGTTCACATATTAAGTTGATCATGAAATGAAGGTGTAAATGAGTATAAAAGAAAATTTTAAAAGTCCATGAATGTGTTAAACTGATTCACCCCCCCTCTCAGTTTAACTAAGGGTTCAACAATATTCAATGAAAAGGTATTGTATAAGAATCAGTTGCAAGAAAAGAAACATGAAAAAGAAAACAAAGAATACACAGTTCTTGATGAGATCACAAAAAAGGTAAAGGTTCCTGAAAATAATAATAATCAATAGCCACAACAACATCAACCACCACAACAGCAACAGGCACCTCAAGCACCTGAAAGTGAGGTTAGAAGATCTACCATGATAAGTAGACTGCCTGAACGATACTCTCCTTCATTATATTACTTATTGTTGATTGATTCTGGTGAACCTGAATGTTATGAAGAATCAATGCAGGTTGAAAGCAGGAAGAAGTGGGAGCTAGCCATGGAAGAAGAGATGGACTCCTTAATGCATAACAAAACTTGGGACTTAGTCAGGTTGCCTATAGGTAAAACTACATTGCAGAATAAATGGGTTTACAGGCTAAAGGAAGAAGATGGAGGAAAACAAAGGTACAAAGCTAGACTTGTGGTGAAGGGGTTTGCACAGAAGAAAGGTATTGATTTTGATGAAATATTTTCTCCTGTTGTTAAAATGACTTCAATTAGAACTATTTTAAGTCTTGTAGCAGCGGAAGATTTACATCTTGAACAGTTAGATGTAAAGACAACATTTCTCCATGGAGATTTGGAGGAAGATATCTATATGCAGCAACCAGAAGGATATGAGGTCAAAGGGAAAGAAAAATTAGTGTGCAGGTTAAAGAAGAGCTTGTATGGCTTAAAACAGGCTCCAAGGCAGTGGTATCTAAAATTTGACAAGTTTATGTTTGAACAAGGTTATACTAGATGTCACTCTGATCATTGTGTTTATCTGAAAAGGCAAAATGATGGCAGCTATATTATATTGTTATTGTATGTAGATGACATGCTTGTTGCAGGGTCTAACATGCAGGAAATAAATGTTCTCAAAAGAAAATTGGCAAATTCATTTGCAATGAAGGATTTGGGCACTGCAAAACAAATCCTTGGTAAGAGAATAACTAGAGACATGAAAAATCGCAAATTTACATTGTCTCAGAATGATTACATACAAAAGGTGTTGAAAAGATTTAATATGCAGAATGCAAAACCAGTTAGTACACCTTTTGCTAGCCATTTCAAACTTAGTAAGGAGATGTGTCCCAAGACCCAAGAATAAATGGACTATATGTCTAAAGTTTCATATGCATCAACAGTTGGAAGATTAATGTATGCAATGGTTTGCACAAGGCTTGATATTGCACATGCAGTGGGAGTTGTAAGCAGGTACATGAACAATCCAGGAAAAGAACATTGGATGGAAGTGAAATGGATTCTCAGATATTTGAGAGGTACCACAAATCAAGCATTATGCTTTGGTGGTTCAAACATTTCTCTACAGGGATATTTTGATGCAGATATGGTAGGTGATAGAGATAATAGGAGGAGCACTACAGAATATGCATTTATTGTAGGTGGAATAGTTGTCAGTTGGGTTTCAAAAATACAAAGTGTTGTTGCACTTTCAACAATAGAAGCAGAGTATGTTGCTGCTACAGAGGCTAGTAAAGAAATGATTTGGTTACAAAGGTTTATGGATGAATTGGGTAAGAAGCATGATATGGGCACGTTATACTGTGATAGCCAAAGTGCCATTCATCTTGCAAAGAACTCATCATTTCATTCTAGGACTAAACACATACATCTCAAGTACCATTTCATATTGTTAGTATTATAAGATGGATAGTTGAAGCTAGAAAAGATACACACTAGCCAGAATCCTACAGATATGCTAACAAAATGTGTAACTAGGGAGAAACTAAGAACATGCTCAGTTTCAATTGGTCTTCAAGGATGACAATGAAGATGAGAAACAACCAAGTCCAAAGATGAGTCATTGTACAACAAATGAAGCAGCGGTGGAGTTGCTACAATCAGTCTCCAAGTGGGAGATTGTTGGGTGTGGAGCCTGATTATCTTGTTTATTTTGTATCACAACATTGGACCCCTGTACCCGCCCGTAATTAAATGCTGCCTAGGGGTCCAGGGGGGGCAGTTGTGACTTTATGGAGCCCCCCCTGGCGGGGGGTTTTGGGGGCAGTGCCCCCGAAGCTAAAAACATATGTAAAATTGCCTTGTAAAAGTATAGTAATTTCTAGTCAATCTGGGCCATTCATTATGCAGATGATTTGATGGTAGAAGTTATGTTTAGTTTAGGGTTTTTTTCCCTAGAAGGCAACCGCTCGCTTGTATGAGGGTATTTTATTGCGGATTTGTATTGTATGTGCATTCTTGGAGCGAGAAACAGATAGGGAGGTTGTGAGAGAGAATAGAGGATATTACAATGGATCTGCTGTAGGTTGTGTCTCTTCATTTTGCTGGATAATAGAAAGGAAGGACTGGCAGTTCGGGGTGGATGTAGCCCAAACTGGGTGAACCATGTATATCTGTGTCTCTATGGTTTTATGTGTTTTGTGTGCTTGTGTTTTCCACATATTTTATGTGTTTCATTGCTCTGTAATATTTAATTTTCTAACATTGTAGAAGAAAAATGTGCAAATAAGGGAATGATGGACTTGTTGCACTTGGTCTCAAATTGGCGAACTGCCGCGAGAGAGGTGCGAAATTCCTCGAGGTGGGGACAAAGGAGGGTATAATGGCCATGGAGATCTCACAAAGCACAAGGGTGGTTGGTGTGAATAGTCTTGGGGTTCTTGGCTGTAGTCAAGGAAGGAACAGAGGTTTCCAGGACCGTAGACTTAGGGAACGCGACATTAACCATGGAATTGAGATGAGGCAATTCAGGACAATTATGGGTGGCATGACTGAAAACATCACACAAAGCACACTGGATGGTACACTTTGGAGGCCGAGGAAGGGTAGGGTTTGTCAGGGAAGCCTTGTCTTTATATGCCTTCTTCCGATCTTTGCCCATGTTACCCGAAGCTGTCGCAACAGGAGGAGGTTCCTGTTGAGGTGGCTGAGGCATGGTAGCTATGGGATGGGTCATGGAGACTAGTTGAATTGGGGTCAAAGCAAGATAAGGTTTGGGTTGATGAGGCAGGGTAGCAGCTGGGGGATGAAGGTACCAGACGAGAATCCCCAGGGTCAGGTTAGGAAGAGATAGGGTAGCCATGAGGGGTACCATTTACACTCCAGGAGGGGGAGCTAGGAACAAAATCTTACTGGAGGGGTAATGGCCAGGCGGGACGGATCCAAGATGGTTAAGGCCTGGAGTAACCATTCCAGGAGGGCAGAGAGGTTCATGGATACCAGCTATAGGTGAAAGGCCAGGAGGAGGGGGTCCAGAAGGCTGAATCGAAGGGCTAGGAGTAGGTTTTGCAGGGGGAGGCTACTAAATAGCCGAAGTGGGTCGCTTCAAGGAAACCCGAGACAATTGTATCATGCAAGCATTCGATGAGATGGGATTAGAGACAGGTGGAAGAAGACCACAGAATGTACCAAGCAAAGAGGAGTCTTTATAAACTCTAGGTGAGACACTGGTCAATGGATTGACGGCTTGCTTATTGGCCACCGAAGAGATGATGGACTCAAGGGAGGTCTGAGACTTCGGTTCATAATATTTTAACTGGTCAATGGTAATGATCTTTCTATTATGAGGGAAGGAAATCTTGTGGTGAACCGCAGATGGGACAAAAGACATCGCATAGGTGTAGTTACGACCCAATAGAATGTTGTAATATAAGGGGGCATCTATGACTTCTATGTCAACGCAAACAGTCTTTCCCGCAAGAGTAATAGGACAGTTGTAGACTAGGCCAATGGGCTAGGAGGTGTGGCCATCCCACGCTTAGAGAGTGATCATGGAAGGAGCCAACTCAGGTGATCCGAGTTGCTTCCAAACCGAAGCGAACATCACACAGGTGGATGCCCCCTCATCAATGATGCACCGGGAAACGTTGGCGTTCTGGATCTTGATTGGGATTTGGAAGGCAATGGAAGTAGGAAGAGGAGGATGTTCTGACCAGTTAACATCGAAGACGATCAAGCGATCATCGGAAGGATCTACAACGCCCATGGCAGATAGTGAATCTTTTCATTGTGAAGGGCACGATTGGAGGACTTCCAACGTTGAAATGGTAGTAGGAGATTGCGCCAAATCATCTACTATAATATATGAATGGGCAGCTTTGCTAGAAGCAGCATTTCAGCATAGTGGTCCCTTAGGGATATTGGTGTGAACCTTTGCCTTAGGTTGAGGGATGTGCAAGGGACCATTAGGTGTCAAAATAGGCTCTATAGAGACCGAAGGAGGTGGCTCGGGGACAAACGTAGTGGGAGGATTTTTGTACTGATGGGACCAAGTCTGAAGATTGATATCTACGGTTATAGGTTGGTTAGAATTCATCATGAGAATCTGGTAATCGGAGGTACTAGATGGAGGAGGTTGAGTGGCCACCTGACCTTCAGGTGTTTGGGTAGCCACAAATCCTTGCTGAGGGAAATGATTAGTAAACATAGTCGACTGAATAGGCGCAACACTAGGAGGGACGGAAGGGGAGGCTTGCTGTCCTCACAATGTTGCTTGAGACTCCCACATCTACTTCATCTCTGGTAAAAGAAGACAATCATATGTGTAATGGCCATAAACACCACAACAAGAACAAGGCTTGTTCGTGCGAACAAGGCTATCCTGCTTGGGTTGAGTGCCCTGTTGCTGGTTAGCAGTGTTAGGTGCATTATTTTCAGGATTAGGTCTAGGATTACCAGGAGAAGATGGATTTTGAGTGCCTTTCTTCTTCTTTTTAGAGGGAGGAGGACTAGTCACGTCCTGCTATGCATACACCTGCCCCTGAGGGGGCGGTGGCTACTGTTGCGGGGGTTGAGAAGGCAAGGGAGGCGAAGGTGCTAATGCTAGAGGAGCTGGAGCACCAGGCTGCAGATACGAATAATAAGGAGGTTGGATAAAATTGTGGTAAACAGGAGTTTGGGCAATAGGAGAAGGCATGATGTATCCTAGATACATGCTACCGAGAGGGGGAAAAGTGCAGGAGGTGCTTCCCCCACCTAAGGAAAACCATAGCCCATGGGAGGCTGAGTGTATGGATGAGAAAGAGCTCCAACGATACCGTCGGTGGCATGAGATGCCCCCAGTGTGTTGGCACCGCCGGGTCTAGGAAGACAAGGTAGAACAATATAAACATAACCCAACTGAGCATAGATTAGGTCATATTTTAACACAATTTGGAGAGCGACTTCTTCGGTTTGAGGGAAATGCGATGCGACATCCTTGCTGATAGTGGGCAAGAGAGATCTAAGGAACCAGTCCATGTAGACACGGTCTTCAAAGGTAGGGGATCGACATAGGTTCTTTCTTCTCCGCCATTCGTGGACATGATCGGATAGGCAGGTCACAGATGATTGGCGGAAAGAAGTCAAAAGTTCAGTACCAGTGTCATAACGAAGGGGAAGCTGGAAATAAGATAGAAAATCCCGAGCTAGAGTCACAAAGGTGGTATAAGAGGATGAGGCCTGATAAACATACCACTTAGAAGCTTCGTTAGTAAGTGTATGTTGGAACAACCGAAGATGGACAGAGTCATCGGTAATGGAGTTAGACGAACACCACATGTGGAAATATTGAACGTGATTTGTAGGATCTTCTCCAGCAAGACCTTCAAATTTGGGAATGTCAGAAGGGAGCTTGGTCGGCATAGCAGGCCAACATGCGTCATGGTGTATAGGGTCATTGATCAATTGGTTAAAATCGGGAAGACTAAGGCCTGCCATATAGGGGAGCAAGGGAGCAGCCGGAGTAGTTCCTGTTGCGGTCCCACTAGTAGTATTCCTAGCATTAGGGCTAGGGCTACCACCATCATTAGGTCTTGAACCAGACATGGTGAAGGTGACAGGGGGAGAACCGAGGGTGGAACCAGAAGGAGAACCCAATGAACCAGAAGAGGAGTCGGAGTGTGGACTCGGTGGAGGACTAACTTGAATCCTACGCGGAGGAGTAAGTCTTCCTACCGGAAACTGAGGATGAAGGCCAAGAAGTCTCCAGGATAAATTCCTTGGTGGCACAATGATTATGGCACAGACACAACAAAAAGGGAAGAGAGACCAACAAGGGCGAAAAGGTGCAGAATCAACTGATTACAATGTTAAAACAAGGGCAGAGAGGTGCAAGATCAATTGATTTCAATGTTAAATTCTTTGCTTGGCGGTGTTAAGCAAGCTCTTCTTCACTTAGGGTGTGTGTGTAAAAGTGTGTAAATTTTAATTTTTAAACCCAGGCATTTGTAGAGAAAAAGAAAAAGTGTGTTGTATAACTGTAAATAAACCTACAGATAATAGTATATGAAACTAAAATAACAGAAAAATAAATAGCTAATAATGCAATAATCTAAACCCAAGGAGGTGGGCCTCTCAACAAGTAGCCTGTAGGTGGGAAAAAAAATAATAAAAAACACACCAAAATAGCCAATATATCTAAGGTCAAGAGGGACAGGGATCTAAAGGTCAGATCTGCTAGAAATAGGTGCAGAAACATAACAAAAATTCAGAGGAAAAATTGCTGTAAATGAGGTGGAGAAAGGCTATAACCTGGAGGGAAGCGGAGGGGACCCTAGAGGAAAAACCAAACAAAACTAAAAGGGGGTGATTTGGATTGACAAATAGCCAACCTGAAGTGGTTCTGAAGGTAAGGTATCGGATCTAAAAATCTTCCACAACCTGCAGCAGCTAAAAATCTTCCACAAAAGGTGGTGGGTACTAAAGCCCTAGAGGGATAGGTTCCCACTTATATGAGTAAAATAGAACAGTTATAGGTCCAAAATGGGTGGAGACGGAGGTCAGACAACCTTGAACAGAGGCCCAAACAAACCCATAATTTTTTTAGAAAAACTCCCGTAAAAAGTCCAGGTCGTAGTTTCTGACCTGATTTCTGCAGAGGTCACAGTTTTAAGCCTTTTTTCTGCGCCCTGGAGGTTCAGGCACAGGTTTTGGCCCAAAAAGTGTGACCTGAACTTTCGGCACTCTCAGGATCAGGTTTCAGCAGTATGTGTCGTCTCAGCTGCGACTGATGTCTATCACCTAAGCAATAGGTCCGAAAACACACGGAAGTTAGAATTTTTAATGTTTTAGGGTTTTATAGGTTAAAAAAAACATCAATAAAATCAAAAAAAGAAGCTAAAGAGAAATCCTAGGGTTTGAAGTAGCTGGATATGCAGGGATCTGAAAAAAAACAGCAGTCGTAATCGTAAACCCGTGTGGAGTCGCCAGTTGTTAGCATGAATCTTAATCGCAAGTGTATGAAAAAAGACCACTTTAGTTGTGCATAAAAAACAACCCTAACAACAAATATGGCTGCCAATATCTTTAGATATGCAATTAGGTGACCAAGATAAATGCTGCAAAAATCTAGATCTATGCATTAAAAGACATTAAGCAGTAAATAAAAACAAGAGTTGCTCCATGCATCCAATAGACAAGACAAGAATACGTTGAATGAATTTTGTATTCATGGAACTTGGAAGAAAAAATTAGAAGGATGTTACCAGTTCTCCTCAATGGATGGGTTCTTGTAAGTCCTCATCACTTCAGATCTAAAATTCCTCTCTCTTGGTGGTGTAGAAAACCCAGAAAAAAATGGAACTCAAAGGGAGCTCACAAGCAAAAAGATAGAAAAATATGACAATGATGGTGGATCAAAGTCAGACCAAAAGTATAGATCCAGAGTGATCTTTAGGCAACAAAAGGTGGTGAATGAATTTCTATTTATAACAAAATATTGAGTTAGTCTAGATATTGGTGCATAATTAAAATATTATTAACCAATTCTAGATCCAACTTTTATGGAATATTTTATTATATTTGTTGGAGGGAAAAAGAATTTGACTTGGATCAAACCCCTTTATTTGTAAATAATAAATAAATAAATGATTTATTTATTATTTTAAGGATGTGATTGAGTAATAATCAAATAAATAATTATTTATTTAATTATTTATGAGTGATTTAGTCAAATTTAACAAGAAATATTATTTAAATAAGGTTTAAATAATTATTCCTAGAAAATAATAAGATAAATAATAATTTATCTAATTAATTTTCCTATTTTGGGTTAAATATGACCAGGAATATTAATTAAATTGTTGTTTAACTAATTATTCCTTGAGGAAAGTCAAACAAATGTGGATCTATTTAATATTTCCTCATGGGGTTTCCTGTTTAGACCATAAACAACTTAATAAAGGTGGTTTACTAAGTTATTTTTCATAGTGAAAGCAATTTTACTTGGGGTAAAATTGGTCTTACATGGTGTACTTAAGTCCATCTAATAGTAACAGGTTAGATGACCAAAAAATGGTGCAAAAATAAGCCCAATGATTGCAGACTTATTCTCTTTTCAACCTATACACATCACAAACAAGTTGTTTTCCAAGTAGAGTTAGCCATCTAGATTCATCTTTATTCAATATCATTAACCCCTTTGAGAGAGCCCTCTTAGACTGAAGAGGCTAAACTTCAGTTAAAAGTTGGTCTGAAACAGTTACATGAAGTTTTCTGATTAGCAACCTATCAGGTGCAATTTTTCGATAACAATTTCTATGCACGCTTATGCTGTTTAGCTAAGTCTGCAGTGTTGTTTAGCACATGGTGTTCCCAAGAAGGAATCCCACCCTTACCCACAGGGGAATTCGAGTGCCTACTATGGGAAGGTTATTTTGAGCTTCCATTCATCATCAGGCATTGGTGCCACATTGTTCCTACTTTCTGCAGCCCATACATCTTCAGAAATAACACATTTCTGCATTAGGGTTTGAGTGGAGGAGGTTGTCCTTTAGTATTTCAGCTGAGGAACTAGTGAAGGATTCATATTTTCACCTTGAGCTTCTTTATCATCCTTCCAACACTTCATATCTATATCAAGCATTAGGCCAAACATATTACACCTCCATGCAACAACAGTCCCATCAAGGATTGCGCAGTCCAGTCTTATAGATCCATTGGAGGAGGGAAATTTCCAGCAATTTAGTTGGAAATCCAGTGAGGGATGTTCCCCTCACTTTGTACCTATAATTTCCATCATTATTGAGCTAAAGAGACATATTTTTCAGTAGGCATCAACCTCTCCCTCCTAGACAACACAATTTTTCTAGTTGTTGTGTATGCAACGGTTGTCATCTTGAGAGGAGGAAGAAGAAGCTAGATCTCAAGCTTCTAGCTTGGAGATATGAATGAGGGATCAAAACTCAAAGCATAGATCTGATCCATAACACATTGCAGCCATCCTAAATCAGTTTATGCTTCAGATATGCATAACCTAGTAGTCAAGGGATCAAACTGTAGGAGGGTGAATTTATGATCTTCTTAGATTTGGATTTCCTTTCTGGGTTATCTTGGGTTTCCATCATAGTTCCCAGATCTGCAATCTTGGCATCATCAGAGCTTAAGAGCACCATATATCTACACTTTCCATTTCAGCCAGTAGTTGTAAGATCATCATCAGCTGAAGGGACAATGAAATATTCAGCTTCCAACAGTCCCAATTATGCAGTGCATGCTTTGGCATGATTTCAGGATCATTCTAGGCCACTTTCTTGGCTTGAGTGCTACTATTTTATGCAATGTTGTATCTATTATTCATATCCACATAATAAAATGGCTCACGTATTCTAGATATTTATGTGTTGTTCATAAAATTTGTGTACATAATATGTTGTTACAAATATTGTGTTTGTGTATTACTGCATTCTCCCTTTTGGGATATTACACTCCATTCCCACCCCCTCGCATTCTTGATCCTCCTCGTCCTCTCGGTGTTTCATTTACTCTGTAGGATGATCTATCCAATTGGTCTGCTAATGCATCTAGGGTTGTGCACTTCTTTGTATGATGAGTTGTTGAAGCACATAATTCATAATAAACATTATTTGGGACATTTGAATACTTTTGTAATATTGGGCATAAACAAGGAGGATGACCAATTCCCTTGCATATTTCACAATATTCTGTTGACGTTGGGGTTTTTTGGTTAGGAAAAATCAAGAAATGGGGTTTTTCTTGGTATATTCCTTGAGTATTTACTTGTGCAACTCCTCCCACTGGTGGCGTTCCTTGCGTTCCAACCGCTGAAGTCCCGACATTGTTTCCCTGCAACATCGGGCACTCTGTAACCAAATTTCCTTCCAACAGATAATGTGTACACCAAAAATTGGGTTGCGTTGGCTGTGCTGGTTGAATATCCTTGATATTTTCTATCAAACTTTCTATTTTCTGTTGCAATACCAATATGGAAGGATCATGGGCGACTACTTGCCCCCAAAACTCTTGCGGGTAGCCAGCCATTGCTTCTATCTTCATTTCTTGTTCTAGCGCATCTTGGAGCATATCAATATTTTGCTAGGTCAAAAATGTTCTTGTCAGGGGTAAAAGTGCTTTAATGAACCAGTCACGTTGGTGATTTGGATTAATCAGATAGCTCAGTTTCCTGATTGCATCTTTGAACCTTCTCATTAAATCCTAGGTTGTTTCTCCTTCTCTCTGTTTGATCTCCCATAATTGAGACAATTGTTGTTGATTAGTTTGAGGTAGCTTAAAATATTATAAAAAATTTCTTTTAACATCATCTATAGTTGAGTTATAGTGTACTTCTGACCATTTGATAAACCATCATAATGCTCTTTCCATGAGCGTGGTTTGGAATTCAATTAATTTAACCGCATCTTGTGTCTGATGAGCCCTCCAAATTGCTTTGCACAGATATCAATGCTACTCTACATCATCATTAATCTTTCCAGAAAACTCTGGATATCGAGTAAATGATCTTACAATTTCTACTTATGTGGGTGGAACTAATATAAATCCTCTACTTCCTGGCTGAGAAATTCTGTTTCTAGTACTACCGCTTGTGGCTACCTATACTGTAGACTGAACACTATACAACTTACGTGAATTTTGGAAATTTATCAAAAACTTATTAGGAGGGTGGTAAAGTACGAGGGGAAGGTTAGGATAAGTGCTACTTGAAACTTGGGGAATAGTATTACCTTGTGTTATGGTCACTGACCTCTCTTGGAATAGTTCTTCCATCGCAACATGTAGCTCAACATCGGACTCATCCCTGGGGCATGTGTCCTCCACTTCGTTGGAAATTTTTCCCTTCTCTCTTCGTGATGGGATCCTGTGAACCTGTCTAAATTCTTTGGTGGACCCTTCCATTCCTTCAGGTCCTACTTCATCTTCTCTCCTCCCTGTCATCTGTGATGCCTCATCTCTTTGTTGTATGCTCCTCTTCTGCTTCTCAAACTTTTGTATCGCCCTTTCCTGCCACTTCTCAGCGATGTGCACCCTCTGATGTGCTCTTAACTCTCTCAACCTACTGGAGGTCCCGAAGTCCATATCCCTATTCCCCCTTTTCCCTTTTCTGTAGCATCTCTCCTTCAGACCCTTCCCCCCAGTACTAGAGGTTTAGGCTTCCATCACGTGGTTTTGGAAATGAATTAGTACTTAATACACTGTTAAAGCCTTGATCCACAACAGATCCTTCGTCAGCTTTCCCCACAACCCTGATTTAAATATATCTTTTTCTTTGGTAAAAAAATGATAAAATTCAGTTGCGGACTCCACAATATATCCCTCTAAAGTTGTTTGAATCCATAAATCTACAGCTCGGGTTAACTCAATATCTAGTCTATGCAGTGCCATCAGATTTGTATGTGTCCATCTGTGACGGGATCGACACAATCCTATAGGAATTGATTTGATATGGAGTCTTCGCAACTAGATATAGAGCTCCTTTGGAAAATTTCCCCAAAATATTTTGTACAAATCACTTACCAAGTCAGAAAACATAACTTGATCCTTAATAGTCCTTTCCTTTTGATGTCGGATCTCAACCTATTGCGATATGAACTAATCTACGTGATTATCCCACCAATTATGTAGTTCCCTTTCGTAGATCTTCGATACCATGATCTATCTCTCTAGAAAGTTTTTAGGTCCCAACAATGGAACCATTTTTTGGCGAAAAAGGGTGACTTCTGGGCAAGACCCAGGTTTAGGCTCATGCCCAATAAGTTTCTGCTATATTCTAGGACAATGTCGACATTTTCACCCTGCTCAAAGGGAACAAGGAGTCTCACCCAAGGTGTGCCATGACCTTAGTAAGATAAAATAGCTAGAACCATATTGCCAAAGAGAAAATGCTAACAAATATATAGACATTACAATTATGCAGAACATGTTCATTGCATATTAATAAGGAAATAAACTACCATTTAACAGTCATCAAGTAAAGCTATCAAAATTTTGAAATTACTGATCATACATCATATATACGAATGATTCAACATACAAATCAGTAGGTATAAAACACAACTTCAATATATTATATGATATTAGAACCACAATACATATCAGACTTTGTAGAGTTCAACATAAACAACACATTACATCCCTGGCTCTGTAGAGCTCTATGTGACCATACAAAACTCAACCTATTCCCTGCCAAGATCACTAAGAGAGTTCTATTTTCCTTCTCTTATCTGTCTCCAACGACTGGTATTGTCAGTCTTCGACCTTTCTTCACTCGGTTATTTTGTTGCGCTCCAGAATTCCCTGTTCTCTTCCACGGTTGGATCTCCCTCTAGGAATATTTATGATTGTTCGCTGTCACCTGTCCTTGCCATCTGTCACCTGTCCTTGCCGTCTCCACTGCCTTTCTTCCGTAATGGTTCCTCGCCACTTGATGTTCCTGCAACTAGTCGTCCACAACTCAAAAATGTTTTCCCAAAACAAAGGCCCCAACACCACATGTTGCAGAGAATATAAAACAAAGTAGGAAACTAAAAGATAATTATGAATATCTCAAGGTGTGGTATATGGTTCCGGATAATTCCTATTATGAAAAAATATTGTGCATGGAAAAATGAACCAACATATCACTTAAAATCACCAAACAAAAATGAAAGAAATCAATTTTCAAATTTGGTTTTGGGTGAATAAGCAGTTCTAGTGAGTAGCTTAAAGAGGAGACTGAGTTTTCAGACAGTTTACATTGAGGATTCAACAACACCTGCAAAGTAATTTTTTCTAATCTTGACACCTTTCTAATCTAGCAGACAACCTTCATTATTGCTCAGATGACTAAAGGAGTAAAACTTAAGTGTATTGAAACTGAAGGGGCTGATTTAATAGATGCTAAAATGAATGTGAGGAGGTTTTTTTTGTATAGGCTAGGTGGTACCCATTTTTCTCAAGGTTCTGAATCTCTCATCTAGGAGTAGCCAAAGAATTTTCCCTCTAATTCAATGGACAAGAAGCAAATGTTTATGGCCTCAAACTGCATGTATCAACATAATCCGTTGCTAAAGATTTCCACCTCCCACAGGAAGGAGAGAAATGGTTCAAAAACCAAGTTATTACTAGAGAAAACCTGAAAAACTTCATTAAGAATGAATACAGTGATCCTAAATGGCCTAAAGGGATTCCTAGTAGTTATCTCAAGGATGAATGGGCTGAAAATCCCAAGCTAATTAAGATCTATTCTACTTGTGAGAGGAGGTATATTATTGTATTTTTGTATCACATGAGGTTTTTTTTCACCTTGCAGCTATGAAAACTCTCAACCTACCTTTCTTCCTGCTGAAAATATTGACTAATATGTCAGCTAGAATACAAACCCATGCAACAGCTTCATATTATAGCATCTACCATCAATCTATTATCAAGGTGCTGATTGTTGAAGAAATCAAAAGAGGAAACCAATCTTGGGAGAATTCCTATTTTATAGGGGCAGACCAACATGTACCTACACAAAATATTCCTGCTCATCAACCTCCAGCCTCAGAAAAAAATTCTCAACCTACTAAGCAGAAGGAAGAAAGTAAAAAACCAACTACTTCGTCAGTTGGTAAAAGGACTAGAAGAAAAGAAAATAAGGTAAATATCTACAAGAAGGCTAAGGAAAAAAAGGAAAAGGAAAAGACACCCCCAACCAAAGTTGAAGAGAATTTGGAAAAAGGAGAAGGTTCATATATTAGCAAGCCCAAATTAATGAAGATTGTGCCTCTTGTTTCTCATTTTCTCAAGGTATATGCCAGAAGGCAGAAAGGAAAGATTGTAGCTGCAGAAAAATCAAAAGAACAACTACTGTTAGAAGTTCCAGTAGCAAAAATTCAGCGTATGGTTTAGGAGGATTATGAACCCACCAAATCAGATGAGGAGCTCCTGAAGGATGCATAATATGTTGTTAGCACTAGGAAAAGACAAACAAGAGCTAGCAACAAATTCAGGCTGAGATCCAAAGCCATACATAACCCAAGCTTGAAGAAAGAATTTATAGATGCGAGGAGGCAATTTGAAGGGTTACAGACTGTAACTCCTTCACTTGTAGAATTTAGTAGGTTCAAGAAGAAAGAAAAGGGTAAAGCTCCTTCGGGCTAGCAAACAGGAACCTCTAAGAGAAGAAATATCTAGAAGATCTTATAAGAGAAAAATTCCATTGCAAAAGAGACAACCACAAGGGTTACAAGGTCACAATAATCAATTGACAGTAAAACATGTTTAGACAAGCTTGCAGAAATTGCAGCTCATATGGAGGAGAGGTAAAAGGATATCCCAATGAAGTATCATTTTGACTATTAGTTATATTTTGGAACAACTTAATTTTTAGAATGTTTTAATTTGCAATTTTTTTTTCAAATATCTTGTTGTGCATTTTTCAAAAGGAAACAGAGCGCTACCAGAAATTTCGGGTAGCATTACAATGTTTTTCGTAGTGACAGGTGTTAGTGTGAATTCTAATCGCAAGCGTACGAAAAAGGTCCACTTTCGTTATGCATAACAAACAACCCTAACATCAAAGATAGCTGCCAATTTCTTGAGATTTGCAATAAGTTGATCAAGACAAATGCTACAAATCCAGATCTATGCACTTAAAGACATTAAGCAGTAAATAAAAGCAAGAGTTGCTCCATGCATCCAATAGACAAGAAACGAATATTTTTAAAGAATTTTTGTATTTATGACACCTCGGAAGGGAACATAGAAAGATGTTACCAGTCCCCCTCAATGGGATGGGTTCTTGTATGTCCTCAGTGCTTTAGATCTAAGATCTCTCTCTCTTGATGGTGTAGAAAACCCAGACAAAAATGGAACTCAAAGGGAGCACACAAAAAAGATAGAAAAATATGACAATGATGGAGGATCAAAGTCAGACCAAAAGTGTAGATC
This sequence comes from Pinus albicaulis, assembly GCA_034641835.2. Classification (NCBI taxonomy): domain Eukaryota; kingdom Viridiplantae; phylum Streptophyta; class Pinopsida; order Pinales; family Pinaceae; genus Pinus; species Pinus albicaulis. The sequence continues at coordinate 1,112,288,776 of CM076582.1, forward strand.
CAGAGTGATCTTTAGGAAACAAAAGGTAGTGAATGAATGGAAAAACCCTTCTATTTATAACAAAATATTGAGTTAGTCTAGATATTGGTGCATAATTAAAATATTATTAACCAAATCTAGATCCAACTTTTATGGAATATTTTATTATATTTGTTGGAGGAAAAAAGAATTTGAATTTGGTCAAATCCATTTATTTGTAAATAATAAATAAATAAATGATTTATTTATTATTTTAAGAGTGTGGTTGAGTAATAATTAAATAAATAGTGATTTATTCAATTATTTTAAATAATTTAGTCAAATTTAACAAGGAATATTATTTAAATAATGTTCAAATAATTATTCCTAGAAAATAATAAGATAAATAGTGATTTACCTAATTAATTTTCATGTTTTAGGTTAATATAACCAGAAATATTAATTAAACTGTTGTTTAACTAATTATCCCTTGAGGAAAATCAAACAAATAAGGACTTATTCAATTATTCCTCATGGGGTTCCCTCTTTAGACCATAAGCAACTTAATAAATTATGGATTGCTAAGTTATTTTTCATAGTGAAAGCAATTTTACTTAGGGTAAAATTGGTCTTACATGATGTAATTTGGTTCATCTAATAGTAACAGGTTATATGAAGAAAAATTGGGGTAACAGATTTCCCCCCAGCTTGCGAGCGTTAGGAGCTAATCGTATGACCAAAGTATGTTGTAAGAACTCAATCACTAGACACCAAAGGGGGAGTCAAAGAGAGAGAAATATAAGGTAGACTAAAGTGCTAGAGGACAAGACCCTAATGAGGCGAGACTTACAGGTGCGAAAAGTCTCTTTTATGTGTGAGTACCTGTTCTACAAGAGGCGGGGGAGGCATACCTATGCCCACCAAGATAACAAAGTACAAAGAATAATGCATCCAGTAAACAAGAGACTGAACTATATAGTACATGTTGGCATAAACATGGGCCAGATAAAAACATGATAATGGATCCCACATACATATTATGCCTAGGATAAAAACCAGGACTTATACAATAATATCTAGTACATGAGATATAATTACAACCAAAGAGGCCTTGTAAAAAAGGAAAGGGCTTTGAAAATCTGAATGATACATGCAAACGAAAAGGTGCTACAAGCGGCTAAGGCCAGGACCATAAAATCTATGAAGCTGCATCGAAGGCTATAATGGAGAGGTTATACGGGCATGTGGGGGGCTACCTAAAGGGCCACCCCTTCATGAGGTCTGAAACATCTCACACACACTCGAGAATCACTGGTACAATCTTCTGCATCACTAAACCATAAAGTATACGGATATCGATCATGTCGTAATGAGCTGGAGCTAAGAAAAAATCAAGTCAAAGGGAAATAAAGAGTCCCTTTTCCTGATCCGAGGCACTGGAAAAGAGTGGCAGTTGGAACCAAGGTATACCACCCTCTAGAATTGTCTTCTGGAATGATAAGCTGATGTCGACAAAAGGAGGTCCACCATAGGTGAGGCAATAAGGGATCCTCAACTAAGGCACGAGAGATAATAGTAGAACGACTGATAGACTGACACTAGGGATGATGGTGGAATGGGGGGTACTGAGTAGTGGGCAGACGACTTCCCTTGTTAGAGCATGAAGGGCATGGATGACCTGGCAGCAACTGACACAATATCAAAAGGGGATAGGGGATAGTATGATTGAAGGCCACAATGTGTGACATGAGAGAGGAACCAAGCAATGAAGGATGGAGGAATATAGAGGGATACAAAGGGACTCAGGATAGACTCCATGGATGCGATGATGACTCAACTCAGATGCTCTAAACAAGGGTGACTCGATGATGTTGCCACAAAGAAAATGTTCGGTGGGGACCATAAAAGCATGAGTACAAGATGGTTACTCATGACGAAAATTGACATGAGCATGGAAAATTATGGAGGCAAAGTGGTACCCTAAGTACAAGTGTTTCAAGTGAAGAAATTTGGTTTTGAGGAGTGGTGAAGTGAGCCTTCTTGGAAAAAATGTGTCCAGGTGAAGTATCAAATCACAAAAAACTAAAGGATACCCATTTGAGAGCTTGGTGAGAGATTTTCAACGATGCTCACGGTTTGTCAAACTGAGCTATGGTTTGGTCACAATGGGCGAAAGAAAAAATATGGGGTTTCTCTTTTAATATGACATTTTCCCTCCAATTTGATTCATTTTCAAGTGTATTTGTGGTGAATGTAGCGAGAAGAAAAGGCCCTAAATCTTGCAGAGATTCTAGCAGACAAAATGACCGTTGGAATCGAGATTTTTTAGTTGCAGGTAAGAGGCCTAACCATACTCTTTCAATGTAGGGGATTAAAGTTTCATATTAGGCACCCAGAGCCCAGGAACAAGCCAGGTCGCACTTTTTGGGGTCTGTTCTGTGACCTGGGTAGCAGGTACTGGGCTAAAAAATGCGATCTGTCCCAGGAAATGACTTGAAAAGTGCGACCTGTCAGAGAAAGTGGGTTTTAGTGCTATTGTTGGTTGAGAGCTGGGATTTTTATGGTTGAGGAGCACAGGTGCCCCCAAGCATGTTATGGTCATTCCAAAATGGATTTAGAAAAGGGGAATCTAAACACTTTTTTATGTTGTGGCGCACCATTTGTTTTTGATATGGTTGTGTAGTTCGAGAAAGGGAATAGAGGATTACCAATATTTGTTGGTACTGCATATATGAAGCAAATGGACTAAGTTTATGGGTTGGCATACATGCTGTCACTATCCGAAAGAGTGGATTTGGAGATAATGAATTGGTGCTCTTCTAGAAAACTCATAGGTTGGTCAATAACAATGTCTAGGTCTTGGGTTGTTGATGTAAGAGGAAGGAATGATGGGGGGTATCATCCCTAGAGTGATCTGAAGTGATATGGGACTCTAGAGGTTCTTCTAAATGAGGAAGAATGATGGTATTAGAGTTGACATGTCCAGATGCACTATGAGGGTTGTGGAGAATTGCTTCTCCTGGACTCTCAAATATGGGTGCCCCCTTACCAAAACATTGTGTGTCAATGTAATGACCACAAGGTGTATGTGGTTCGAATGTATGGTTTCGATGTAAGGGGGGATAGATAAAGTCAGGGGTAATGATTCCTTCCATAATATCGTAGAAGATGGGGTGACTGGTGGAAGAAAAACCACCTGATGCGACGAAGCTACCTGACTCATCATCATTGTTGGATGCAGGAATTACACTTAAGAAAACTCCTCAACACTTAATTTGTCAACCCAGGGGATCTGTAAACTTAGAGACGAAGCACAGGAAATGCCAGAGATGTTATGAATCTTCCTAACATAAATCCCTACTTTCTTTAAAGGAAGGATTACAGAATCAAATCAAAGAGAGAAAAAGGCAACTTGAACCATCAAAATAATCTAAGACTGGAACAAGAAAGAATGCATCTACATGAGAGAATTAAAGATAAAATGGGAAATCAATCTAGCTAATTATTGTTTAACTATTGTGTGTTTGTTTTTCTTTAGCAGAGACACTTAGCAGTCTCATCAGATGGGCCCTTAAACCTGCTCCTTTAGAGATTTCCTTCGTGCACTAATCTGTCTTGCACTATCATAGTCTGCTTGCACTAGTGCAGGAACATAGATTTATGCAGAAGGTAGAAATGATGTCTTTACTAAAGGCTTTTTACTTCATGCAAGGGCTTGAAATTTTCCAGGTTCAAAGCACTCAGATCCCGTGGCAAGAAACTAGTTCTTGCACTAGATCAGAGCTTCCTGCACTTAGCATTTAATTATTAAGATGAGTGCTTAATTATTTCAAGTGTTGTTATACTATTAAATCGAATTGCAAACATAAAAAGTGAATGTTTCTAATCTTAACAGAGTGCAAGAATAAATAAAAAATCAATATACATTTATCTTGTCATACACATTTAATGAAAGAAAGAAGATTGCGGGAAGTAGATTAAGAAAACTTGCTGCATCACACGAACGTGCACTGGTGAAAGTTCATTTCTCCTGCTTGGACTAGGATGGGAAAACCAATAAAAAAAAATTGCAGAAAGGAAATATCACACCAACGTGCACTGGTGCAAGGTTATTTCTCCTGCTGGACTAGGCGGAGGAAAACCAATCTGAAATAAAGTGCAGGAAAAGAAAGTGCAGAAAAAAGGAAATTTATCTACTTCACACAACGGATCTACTTTCACTCAGATAGGAATGCATGTGCTTGAAAATAAATAACACTTGAAAATGTAAGCACAAATTACAGGAAAACAGGAAATAGGGTAAACGTGTTGGGTTGGCTAGGCCCTAGCCAACTAGCGCGTTTCCCTTTAAATAAAAACACTGCTCAATATTTTAATCAATTCATTAGCTCAAATACAGAAATGCAATTTTTGTGAAGCATGAGGTGGAGCTCCCTTTTATTAATTCACTGAGGCAACTACATACATTAATACATCGTCTAGCCCAGATTCAGGAGATAACAAAATACAGTAACTGGTTACCGCCTCTCTGGATGTGTTCCTATTCTTTTTGCTATCAAAATTTTCCTCCCTAAGTCCTATTTACATTCTACATTATATAGATCTTTTGGCCAAAGGAAAAAATAGATCATTTAACCGATTACATAACCAAACACAGATTTTAGCTTCTTGGCCTTCGAAATTAGATGGCTAGCAAACAGGCCGTAGCCAATCTCCATCTTTGGTCTCGGCTGCCTTTGGATCGATATTTTCTGTCGTGGATAAAGCTACTCGATCTTTGCTATCGTGGCTGGAGCTGCTCAAAATAAGGCAGTGATCGAGTAGGTTCGGATTTGCTGCAAGGTTTTGTTGTGCTGGCAACAGTGCAAGATCCGATCCTGCACTAGGATCAACGGTCACAATAAGTACTTTAACCACCAAATAAACATTGGAGATATCGATAAGTTACAAAGAGTGATTAAAAGTAAGAAATCATGTAATAAATAATTAATAAATGATAAATTGAATTAAAAATATGAAAAATAAAGTTTATATGAAATATGTCACCATGCTTGGACTAGTGCAAGATGAGGGTGCATAAAAGAGGTAAAAAAAAGGTAATGGTTATAATTTAGGAAGGGGAAAATGGAAAAAAGAGAGCAAATTAGGGGGCTAAATCCTCCCATCCCTAAGTTGTTGTGTGTTGTTGGGGCCCTTGTTTTGAATTTTGGATAAGGAACAGATTTTGGGTTGCCGATCGACACATGGTAGGCGCAACAACGGTAGGTAGCGGAGCTGCCAAGGTTGCGGAAGAACAGGAGATAGCTGATGAGGATGACGAAGATAAGTGCAGACAAAGAAAAGATATGGAAGAGAATAGATAGCAGAACTCATGGGCAACAGAAAGAAGCTGAAAGCAGCTGAAGAAGAACACAAGAGAAACTAGCAGTTGCACTGGCGGGTGAATAAATAGGCTGTCACCCAGCCGAAAAGAGGATCATGCACGGATGCAGAGGGATTAAAGAGGATCGGGTAGACGCTGCAGAAGAGCTTTGTCCTGAGCACGATATCCTTGTATTTCCAAGGCTTCTATTGATCTATCATGGCTGTATTATCTATCTCTCTGTCCCGTGGGACATCTGTAACATAACTGTAAGATCTTCCTGTTGAGCGATGTAACTGTGGATCCAGCTGAAGGTTATTAATACACTTGAAGGTTTCCATCTTGTTATATGAATTACATGCATGCATGATGTATGTGGTTACTTAAAATTTTATTTTCTTAGTATCTGCATAATGTTCTGAGATGATTTTCTATGTATGATGTTATGTATGCCAATGATTCTATGTTAACTTCGAGTTGCGGATCTATCCGCCACTACCGATCTGTTCCCCTTCTACATGTGGTTGCGGCATGCCTCAGTTGAGACTCTCTACTCTTCGGAGTAGGGTGGAAATGCCGGCGTGGTTATAGACTACAGTGGACTCCTTTGTTGGCCCCAATCCCTGAACCCGGGTCTTGTCCGCGAGACCTATTTTCTCGCCAACAAATGGTTCCGTTGCCGGAACCCTAAAATTCATTAGGGGAACTAGATCATGGTATCAAGGATCTTCAAAGGAGAAATACGGAGATGGTGGGATAACCACCTGGACTAGTTTATATCTCAGCAAGCAGAGCTAACGAATCAAAAAGAGAAGGTGCTCAAGGATCTAGTCCTTTTCTGAGATTCCGCCAGCGATACTTATGACATCCTCTGGGGAAAATTCCCTGGCGACCTCTATAATTGGTTGTGGAGGCTGCAAACCAAGGTGACCAAGGAAAAATCATGGAAGATAAACCGAAAGTGGGTGCACGGAGATCTGGTGGCCCTGCATCAGCTGGATACTGAGTTGACCAGCACTGTAGATTTCTAGGTAGAGTCTACCTTGGACGGGTATATTGTGGAGTTTGCTGTAGAGTGCTACTAGTCCTTCTCTAGAGTTGAAGCTATATTCCGATCTGGACTAAGAGGGAAGCTGCTTAAGGAGATTCCACTATGGATTAAGGCCCTGATGGTGGACGAAGGGCTGTTGGAATTCCAAAAATCGAGCATGGAAGTGTAAACCTCCAGTACTGGGGGAAGGGCCTGAGGGAAAAATGCTACGTGAAATGTGAAGTGGGGGAGTGCAAGAATGGATGTTGAGACCACAAGGAGGTTGAGGGAGAAATGTGCACATCGGAGGGCGCAGATCCCCAACAAGTGTCGAGAAAGGGTGATGTGGGAGTTAAAACGTAGAGGGAGTAGTAGGAAGGATCAAGAGGAGGCGCCTCAGAGGATAGTGGATATGGAAGGCCAGATGGGTCCCCAGGAGATGGGAGGGACTGTTGTGGGAGTGCGGCGGGTGCATGGGAGCCCAACCAGGAAGAAGAGGGAGATGATGTCTGATGAAGGAGATGCAGATGTGTGGCCCGAAGAAGGTTCTGATGGAGAGTGTTACGTCACGATGCAGCAGTTATTCCAATAAAGGACAACATTCATATCTCTAGGTATTCCTACTTCCCAAAGTTTGAATGGAAAGGATCCCTACCTTCCCCTGGTACTCTATAAACCTTTAAGTGATATTTTTGTTAAGTTAAAAGAGTTGAGTTGATTGCATAGCAGTCCATTGTCAGCAGCGATGCCTGCTAATAGCAGCATTACTGGTAGTATAGAAATTACTAATGGTATCCTTATGCAACTAGGACCTGAAGGGTTCATTCTAGTCACACCTCCACAAGTGAATATGGAGGGGTCATTCACCCGGTACCCAGAATTTTCTGGGCGGGGTAATGACGATGTGGAACAACACTGGTACCTCTGTGAAGCCATATGGAGGGCTCGACAGACGCCAGATGCAGGAAAGCTAATAGAATTCCAAACCACTTTGAGAGAAAGGGCATTGTGCTGGTTCATAAAGTGGTCAGAGGCCCACCCGAATCCAGCAATTGTGGACGTCAAGCGAGATTTTGTCCGAGAATTTAAGCTTCCCCAAACATACCAACAAGGTCTGTCCGAACTATGGGAGATCAAGAAAAGGGAAGGAGAGACTGCATGGGAGATGACACACAGGTTCAAAGATGTTATCGAGAAACTCAGCTACCCGATCAACCCAAACCATCAGAGGGATTGGTTCATCAAGGCTCTTCTTCCCTTGACACGAACCCCCATCACCCAGCAAAAGATCGACAACTTGCAGGATGCTTTGGAACAGGCTATGAAGATAGAGGCAATGGTGGGCTACCCTCAGGAATATAGGGGAGGGCCGACCCCACAAGACCCATCCCTACTGGGACTGCAACATCAGATTGCCAATCTGACTGAACAAATTAAGCAGATGTAGCCTATAAGACCAGCCAGGCCAAATGTATGGTGCACACACTGCCTGGTAGAAGGGCACGTGGCAACTGAGTGTCCTCGATTGCGTAGCTTGGGAGTGGGGCCCTCAGTCGCAGCAGTACAGGGGACTCCCCCTATCGGGGGTGGCACGCCGATAAACCCGCAAGGTGTATATCCGCTGCAACAACCGTATGCAGGGTTCCCACATCAACCAACCCAAGCCGCAACGGAGTATTGAAATTTTTTTCGGACAGTGGGTCACCAACCTCGGACGTGTCCAATTTTGCAGAAGTACTCCAATGTTCTGAACAATGTATACTGTGAGTTCTGTGCTTCCACAACTCACAACACCGAAAAGTGCAGAGCTCTAGACACACTGGCGAACCGATTGGACCGGCCTTCATACAGGGTGAATGAGGCTCCCAGAGGTAGAGGAGGCAGTATGCGCAGGGGGCGCATAGGGGGACGGGGTCCACTGAAATGATACAACTATGATCAGGAGGGTCACGTGGCCCGTGAATGCCCCCATACCCAGAAGACCGTGGTGTTCCAGTGTCGTGTGAACACCCACGCGACAGAGGACTGCCCTGAACTTATCAAGAAGTGGGAGGAACGAGCAAGGCAGAGGGGCACGAATCTAGTAAACGCAGAACCTCGAGGGACAGTGACTCCGGCCATGCAGAACGTAGCCATAGTGACTCAAGGAGGAAAGAAAACAGGGGATGACACTCATGAAAAGGAACCGATACGGGTGATCAGGCCCACATCCTTGAAACAACTAATCAGGTCGGAAACGCAGAAGAAATATTTCCAGGAGGTGGTAGAGACCTTTGCCTGGCTGGGGGGAGACAAAGGTATTGAGGTACCCATGAAGACTGATACTGGGGAACATAGTGCTACGGGGGCTCTAATTGAGGAATGGCTCCACCTATTCCTCAAAATTGTTAACAATGATTCAATGCGAGAACAACTTAAGCATACCCTGGAGGACGTATTGCAGGGGAACACAGGGCCGAGGGAATCCTCAGACACAACACCCTAGTATGTACAGCAGGTCAAGAAGAAAAAACGAAGATTGGGAAAAGAAAACTGGCTAAACAGACAGGTTGCGGGATTTCAGATCAGAGACACCATGCTCGACTTGGGATCCGACGTCAATATTCTGCCTCAAAAGATGTGGGAGGCTCTTGGGCGGCCACAAATGACTTACTCGCCAGTCCAGCTTTGGATGGCGAACCACTATTGCATTGTGCTGTTCGACAGACTCGAAGATGTCGAGGTCGACATTGCAGGGGTAAAGAATTACACAGATTTTGAGGTAATCGATATTATGGGAGACAAATATCCCTACCCTACATTGCTAGGAATTGACTGGGATTTTGAAAACTATGCTATCATCGACCTCAAAAATGAGCTGATGATTTTTGAAGACAGAGTGGTCCAAGTCACTTAGCCTCTCAACCCGTATCAAGGTCCGAGATATAAAGAAACTGTGGATAATAGGGAGGATGCTCAGATATTGGACAACCTCTATCAGATGACTGCAGGGAAGCGAGAGGATTATATTAACCCGACAACAATTGGCTCTGTAAGCTAGCGCAGTGTCTAGAGCTTGGATCTGGGGTCGGAACTAGCTTGGGAGGACTGGTAGCAAGGTGGGTATGAGACCAGCACGAGGAGATGTGCCAATATTGCCAGAGTCCATTGGATTGGAGCTGAGATAAGGGAGTACCCCACCCTGTCCAACATGCAAGCAGTAAATACCTTCATCGCAAAGGTAGAGGACAAGGTACCAGAGGAAAATAGGATACCGCTCTTGGATGTAGCACTCCAGTCCACATCAGCCAGGTGGTGGAAGAATCACCCCAACTCCTTGTCGCGGTGGAGTTGCATGGCAGAGGCTTTGAGGGCGCGGTTCAAGGAAGACGAAGGACCTCAAAGCAAGCAAAGGTACCAAGGAAATTCTGATCCGAGAGACCACCTGAAAAACTGTCAGGATCAGTGGTAAAGTGTAGGGTACCCGGAGGAGCTATGGGTACATCAGTTTGTCCACTCCCTGGATACCATCCCACATGCCTGGTAATTAGAAGAAGAAAGAAAGAGAGGGACCAGTTCTTGGCAGGAGGTCGCGACCAAATTTTTTCAGTGCTTTTCATTCGAGGGGAAGACAGAGCTGGTGTCCCAAGCATTATAGGCCATAAAAGGGGTACTATTTTTCCATGATTCGAGCACCAACAGGAGGCCAGTAGTACTGAATCCTGATAGCAAACGTAAGGTGGCTTGCCAATGGATCGATAGGGAGCTGGACGATGACAGTTTGGAGGACCTGAGGCACCTATAATTTGAAGATATAGAAGGAGAGTAGAACATTAAAGAAGAGCCTACCACTGAAGGAGTCCATCTACTTCCACTAAAGACAAAGAAGCTAAACATCAGCATGGAGAAGAAACCCAAACTGGCTACAGTTGGGGACTACTGGGATGAGGAGACGAAAAAGGAAATTTTTAGTCTCCTCCAGGAATACGAAGACCTATTCCCTTCATCAGTTGCAGATTTAAAAGGCATCAAAGGGGATCTCAGAGAAATGCGAATTGTGCTGAAACCGGATGCTAGGCCAGTGAAGCATCGACCTTACCAGCTGAACCCGTGGATCAAGGAGAAAGTCAAGCTGGAGATCGATAAAATGCTGAAGGCAGGTCTAATCTTCCCTGTGGAAGAAGAAGAGTGGGTGAGTCCCATCGTAATTCAAAATAAGAATGACAAATCAGAAATCCGCGTATGTGTGGATCACCGAAGTTTGAACAACGCCTGCATCCATGACCCATTTCCCACCCCATTTAGCGACGAAGTATTGGACAATGTTGCGGAAAATGATGCCTACTCCTTCACTGATGGGTTCTCAGACTACCATCAGGTGCGCATTGTGGAAGAGGACAAGACGAAAACAACGTTCACCACCGTGTGGGGGTCTTTTGCATATCACGTGATGTCGTTCAGGTTGAAGAACGCCCTTACTGTCTTTTCCAAGATTGTTATAGCTGCTTTCCGATAATACATTCATAAGTTCCTGGAAGTCTACATGGACGATTGGACCATCTACAATTTGTTGAAAGACCACGCCACCCTGCTACGCATAATGTTTGATCGGTGTTGACAATTGAAAATTTCCTTGAACCTAAAGAAATGCAGCTTTGTGGTTCCCTCTGGAATGCTCCTAGGACATGTGGTGTGCAGGCAAGGGGTCTGTGTCGACCCTGCCAAGGTAGCAGTGATTGTCCACATGGAAGCCTTAGAGACGGTGAAGCAGTTGAGGTCACTGCTATGGCACACGGGTTATTACAGATGGTTCATCAGGAACTATGCGAAGATCACTGCTCCTTTGGAAAAGTTACTACGGAAGTCAGAGGTGTTCCAGTGGACGGATGAATGCAAGTTGGCCCTTGACACTCTAAAGGAGAATCTGGAAACGGTGCCCATTTTGGTCCATCCATATTGGGATAAGAAGTTCCATGTGCATATCGATGCTTCCGGTATTGCACTTGGGGTTGTCTTAGCACAACCAGGGGAGATGACAGTTGACCACCCAGTCTACTTTGCCAGCCACAAATTGTCTAATGCGGAGCGGAATTACACCACCACAGAGAAGGAGGCCCTCGCAATGGTGTAATCGCTCCAGAAGTTACGCCACTATCTCCTAGGCGGTAAGTTTAAGTTCTTTATTGATCACTCCGCATTGAAGTACCTAGTCAATAAGCCCATTTTGGAAGAACAGATATGCCGTTGGCTCCTACTCTCTCAAGAATTCACCTTCGAAGTGATTATCAAGCTCAGGAGGTCGAATGTCGGGCCCGATCACTTATCCAAATTGGATACGGGTGAGAACGAGGGCTCTCTTGATGATCAGCTGCCTGATGTTGATCTTTTCCAGGTAGAAGCCATACCAGATTATTTGGCCGACATCGCAACTTACTTAACCACGGGGCAGTGCCCTCAGCACTATACCCCGATCCAGAAACAACACCTGGTCGTCTGCGTCACTGAATACCAACTGATTGTGGGGCAGTTGTATAAATTGGGCCTTGATGAGATTCTACGATGGTATTTCCTCGACCATGAACGCGAAGTCGTGCTATGGGAGTGCCATAGCGGCATCGCGGGTGGACATGTGGGGGAGAAACCCACCGCCAAGAAAGTGCTACAAGCTGGCCTATGGTGGCCGACAGTCCATGCAGATAGTAAATCATTTTTCAAGAAATGCGATGTTTGTCAGCGAACAGGGAGGCCCTCTCACAGAGACGAGCTACCACTACACCCGGTGAATGTGTTGTGACCATTTTAGAAGTGGGCTGTTGACTTCAACGAACCCATCGCCCCGGTAGCCAGGCATTCCAAGGCCTGGTACATCATCATCGTCACAGAATACCTCACCAGATGGGTAGAGGCCATGGCAGTATAGGACTTTATGACAGATGCGGTAGCCAGGTTCATCTTTGAATACATCATCAGCAGGTTTGGCTGCCCACGAAGCTTAACCAGTGATCAAGGTACACACTTCATTAATGAAACGGTCAAATCGTTGCTGGACACCTTCATGATCCAACATCACAAAAGCAGCCTGTACCACTCGCAGGCCAATGGCACTATTGAAGCATTCAAAAAAATCCTTGAAAAGGGTTTGACGAAGATCTGTAATGCCATGCGGGATGATTGGGACAAATGGCTGCCAACCGCACTATGGGCCTACAGAAAAATGGTGAAGCGTCTAACTAATCAAACACCTTTCCAGCTAGTGTATGGACATGAAGCTATGATTCCTGCCGAGTTCACCATACCGAGTCTTCTGATCGCCACCTCCCTAAATTTCTCAGAGGAGGAATCACTACAGGAATGCCTACATGAATTACAAGAACTTGACGAGGCCAGGTTCCTTGTCGAGTTTCATCAAAAGGTTCAGAAAGACAGGCAGAAGGCGTGGCATGATCACCACATCAAGAGAAAATTTTTCCAAGTTGGAGGTAAGGTTCTCCTATACGATAGCAGGTTTCAGAATTTTCTGGGAAAATTGCAGATGCACTGGTTGGGACCCTACTTCGTCATCGAAATTAAGGATTCTGGAGCCGTTCGATTAGCTCAACTAGACGGTACTGTTTTACCTGGGTGGGTGAATGGCGCATGCCTGAAGCCTTACCAGGACTAAGTTTCTTTTGCATTTTGTTAATAACTCTCGCACCCGAGAGAAGTCTTTAGCGTAGAGTAGTTGAATAACTCTCCTACAACCAGGATGAGCGTAGGTAGTGTTTGTTGTCCATGCATAAGTCGTCAAATAACCTCTAGGTTGTGGGGACCGCACCTCAACTGATTGTGGTCGGGGAGGGGCATGTCCAGCGTGTCATCCTCGTAGGATAAGCAAACGTGTCAAGTGTCAGTCCCTATCATTTCATTTAGTGCTTGTGTCAGTCCCTATCATTATGGCGAACTGATTACGCAAGGTTACTTTATTTAGTACTTGTGTCAGTCCATAGGATCGCAAACATAAACTGCCATAATTTGAAGTAACCTTGCAGTAATCAGTTTGCCATAATTCGAAGTAACCTCAGCCGTCGCGTCTGCCTATTTCCCCATACCACCTTCAGTAGATGTCAGAATACACCTCAGTAGGCGACTGATCACATGATTATCACCGTGGAGGATGCCAGCAGGAATTAATTCGTTATGGGGTCTCATCAACCTCACTCATGCTGGTTAATTACATAGCCTGCATGAAGAAAAGTGTGAGAATTTCGAAGAGATACGAGTTAGAGTTGGAAATTTCTGGAGACGCAAAGGCAATTGGAGCAGAACAAGAGCAGCAGAGGTGTCCCAAAGCAAAGAGACAGGAGAAGGGGCCGAGAACTATTCTGAAAGTGTATCAACACCACGCAAAGATGAAAAGAGCCAATCCAACAGTAGTAGAACAGGAGCTCGACAGTCGGATTCATAAAATGGAGTCCCTTGTCGGGAAGTATGACAGTGCTACCCTCATTGATGCAGACCTCACAGAATCTTTGAGTTCCCAGCGCTTAAACACCAGGTGTATATGGAGAGCTATACCACAAAAGTAAAGTGAGCAGCAACAAGGATTTTTCCTGAGTTTCGAGGCATCCAATAGTCCTCCATTCTGCATTTGAGGAATCTGCTAGTATTTGGGATGACAGGAGCAGCCATGCAATGCACCAATTTCTTGTTCAGTCGAATTCAAAACGGGTCCTTGTGGTTGGGAAAAGAAATTCCAATCCATTCCAAGGATATTCACCAGCTCACAGGGCTCTCACAAGATGGCCCGGACGTTTCCTCTGCATGCCAGAACACCTCCAAAAGAGCAAAGAAATCAGGGGACGCGGATTATTATGCAAAATATGGCACCCGGCGGGGAGGAAAGGGAGCGAAAATGGAACTCATAAACAAGGCCAAAGTTAGGTTCGCGTGTTACCTCATTTCCAGTAAGACAATGAGGCACTACTCGAAGGGGGAATGTACCCTGGATACCATTTCCATTGCAGAGCACTGCGTCCAGGGGGCCAAGCTGAACTGGTGCTCCTTCCTGCTGAAGGAGCTGTTCGACGCATGTGAGGATAATTACAAGAGGGCCACAGGCTTCATCTATGGATATTTGACTGTCGTGCTGGCAATGTGGAAGTGGCATGCTCCCCTCGTCAGGCTGTCGGTAGAGATATTGGAGGGTTAGTCTCTAGCAATGAAATTCATCCCATGGAAGGTGTCGGGGGATCCCAACACTAAAGAGGTCAATGCAGAGGCCTTTCGGAGTTGGTATGGTTTAATGACTGATGTGGTGACAAGCCAGCAAAGGATTCCCAAGAATCTTCTGGACAGATACAGTGAGCAAGTCTGGTTCAGGATCAGCCATAAGCACATCTTCCTCCGACCTACTTGCATGCTAGAAGAGACATTCCAGATGAGGCCGCTGAAATTCCAACTCGACGACGCAACCTTCCAAAATGAAGTTTGTTTGTGGCCGGGGGTTGCGATGGAAGTCCGAAGCAGGGTACCCACATACAATTTCGACAAAATGCTACCACAGCAACTACCTAGCGAATCGGAAGCAGAGGTAGCACAAAGGGTCTCCAACATGCAGCTCTTCCCACTCATTCGCCAACTAAACACCAAGGTACGAAGCCTCAACGAAGTGGTCCGAGTAGTCTCAAGTAGTGCCACTCCTTTCCCTGTTTTTTCTGAATTTTAGCTTTCTCAGTCCAACCTGCTTCTCTGTACAACCTCCATCACCTCCCCATTCCTAATGTTTTATTTACTTCACCAAGTCCAATGACCACCCCGCTGGGGGAAAAGAGTAAGTCTGCAAACCCCCTAGAGGCTCCCAAGGCCAAGAGGGCCATAACCATAGAGTCAAGTCCGGTGGTGGACCTCACTGAGGAGGATCCACCCCAGCCACTGAGCCCAGGGGTACCCATCTAGGAAGAACCATCCATCGAGACAGGGGAAATAGGCTGGATTCCACCTCAACCTCCCTTTGACCCCTCCAACTTCATAAACATTCGTGTTTCACTACCTCGTACCGACCCACTCCCACCTACCACTTCATATGCACCATCCAACTCATTCGCCACCGTATCAGACCCAGTAATCCAGGATCTAATCAATGGGGACCACGGGACCGAGGCTGACTCAAGTACAGTAGTGATACCAAGGGTCAACCCCGCTGGGGACCCCAGACCACTTTTTCTGATTTATTCACACAGATGGCACAAATAGTTGCAGACACGACTAGGACACAGCCTGATTCTACCCCACTCTAGCAGGCCCTCCAAGCAGATCAGGGGGAGCGGCCGGACCCGAATATGGTAGAATCTGCAACCCATCCAACTCCGCCGCCATCCCCTCAAGGAAACTCCACCAGATCAGTTGCCAGTGGGCAACCACTGCAGGAGCAGCGGCCGGATCAAGATACTTCATGGGCCAAAAACATGGAGACATGGGGCATGACTCAGCTGTAACACTTCATTCAGAAAGCAACCCAGCATGCGGAAAGGCTCCACTCCGATCTGCAACAGAGGTGTGAGCAACAACAACAATAGATAATCATGCTTATTGAACAATGCGAGAAGCTCACAGTGGCACACGGGAAGATCCAGGGCCAGATAAACAAAGTGGCCAGGGTGTTCGCGGGACTATGGCCTGCAGTAACAGCTCACTACACTCAGATGCCCACAGATGTGTCAGAAACGGATGTATTACAGTGAGCAATCCACCTCAGGGTTGCATACACCGACCTCCACCAGGAAAATGCAGAGCTCCAGGCAGCGTTAGCAGCATGACCAATGCTGCCCGACCCAGCGGCAGTCTACACAACACAGATTACGGAGAAACAGGGCCAGGTCACCAAGATGTAGGAAGCTCTTAGCACTGCAGCTTGAGACACCTATGACCTCTTGAAAGGCCTACAGGAGTGCTCGAAGAAACTTACAGCAAAGACTCAGCCCATTTCAGCGCAACTTTAACAAATCTCAAAAGAAATTCAGGATGCCATGGACCCCTTGCAGTTGGACCAGCTGTACGCCCAGGCGGATGCTCTAGAGATCTAGATCCAGCAGAAAGAGGCCAGCTCGGCAATGGCCAAGCAGGCGATTCAAGAGCTTCGCCATCCCATCTAAATCAGCGCCCGGACAATGCAGCAGCTAGCCGCCGAGGCCAGAACCCAAATCAACACAGTATTCAGCACTGTATCGGTGACCGTCGAGGAGGAAGCTGTCACTAAGATCGCCACAGAGACAGACACATTATTACAGGGGTGGCAGCAGGTTGTGAAAACCTTCAACGAGCTTAAGGCTTCAGCGTTGAGCAAGGTCCCAGAGTTGGGGTGCTTGTTTGGGCAGCAGAATGAAGGTGCACAACAAGAACATGGCACAGGGTCCGGCAGAGCTATGTAGGTGGAGACAACGATTTGTGATTGACTCGAGACGAGTCAAGAAACTGTGGTCGGGGCCTGTTGGGGCCCTTGTTTTGAATTTTGGATAAGGAACAGATTTTAGGTTGCGGATCGACACATGGCAGGTGCAACAATGGTAGGTACCAGAGCTGCCAAGGTTGTGGAAGAACAGGATATAGTTGATGAGGATGACATGGATAAGTGCAGACAAAGAGAAGATATGGCAGAGAACAGATAGCAGAACTCATAGGCAATAGAAAGAAGCCAAAAGCAGCTAAAGAAGAACATAAGAGAAACTAGCAGTTGCATTGGCGGGTGAATAAATAGGCCGTCACCCAACCAAAAAGAGGATCATGCACGGATGCAGAGGGATTAAAGAGGATCAGGCAGATGCTGTAGAAGAGCTCTGTCCTAAGCATGATATCCTTGTAGTTCCTAGGATTCTATTGATATATCATGGCTGTATTATCTATCTCTCTGTCATGTGGGACGTCTGTAACAGAACTGTAAGCTCTTTCTATTGAGCGATGTAACTTTGGATCCAGCTGAAGGTTATTAATACACTTGAAGGTTTCCGTCTTGTTATATTAATTAAATGCACGCATGATGTATGTGGTTACTTAAAATTTTATCTGCTTAGTATCTGCATAATGTTCTGAGACGATATTCTATGTATGATGTTATGTATGCCAATGATTCTATGTTAACTTCGAGCTGCGGATCTATCCGCCACTACTGATCTGTTCCCCTTCTGCATGTGGTTGCAGCATGCCTCGGGTGAGACTCTCTGCTCTCCGAAGTAGGGTGGAAATGCCGGCGTGGTTCTAGACTACAGTAGAATACTTTTTTGGCCCCAATCCCTGAACCTAGGTCTTGTCCACGAGACCTATTTTCTCGCCAACATGTGTCCTCACACAACTCTTTACCTTTGCAAAAAACCTTCAAAAATTTGAACATTCCAGCTCAATTCTGCTCCAACATACTCACATCAGCCTGCAATGTTTCAAACTTCTTCTTTCTGATGTTCTTTTGTTTCTTTGTCACCCTTTTAAGTCGCTTGAAACATTGCGTAGCTTGGTACTTCCAAACTCTAACTTCTCCTTTCTTTTTCTGGATCTCCACCATTAATTCTTCATTACTCTGTTCTTTATCCTCCTGCGCTTTAGTTATGTGCTGTTCTAAGTTCTGCACTTGAATCTCTAACTCAACTATTCGAGCAGCAGGAGTTACCAAATCTTCTGTCTCGACAGGGGCTGTGTCTTCCTCAGGGACCTCAGTATCCCTCAAGGTTTCAACAAACTCTTCTTCCTTTTCTTCTTCTTCTTGTTCTTCCGGTTCTTCTCATTCTTCTTGCTCTTCTTCTTCTTCTTGCACGAGTGTAGGAGGGATTCGACGTCCTGTGGTTCTTCACTTGCACTATATTCCTCATTCTTTTTCTGGGCCTTTTTAATGAAATCAACCAACATAGTGTCATCTTCAACCTCTACAGATTTTTATGCGTCTGCAAGGACTGACAGGTTGTCTTCTTCGGGGGTCTCTACCTGTACTAGTGGCGTAGAAGGAGTCTCTTCAACAGGTGCACTAGCTGTCTTCTTATTTGGAGATGGGGCCTTTTCTTTTGTTGATTTTTCGGGTCATTTCCTTTTTGCACTGGTGCAAGAAGGACTCCCCTTTTCTTTCTTACCTAGACCCTTGGTTGCACTGGCGGGGTCCTTTGTCTCCTTCCTAGCAGCTGTCTTTTTATGCAGCTATTTTAACAGTGCCTCCTAGGTCATGCCTTTAATTTCTAATTGTTTCTGGACCAAAATATTTATCAGGCCGTGATGATATAACTTCTTTTCGGCCTGGTCTACGCGTGCGTCTTGCACACCCTTGGCCATTTTTTCCAATCTCTTAAGCAAAAAATAGGGGAAATCAATCCTCCACCGGATGTGCCAGCCGCCTTCGAAATGCTGCAACATCCTAAAATGGTACACAAAAGTGAGGGAGTACCTTCCCTCACAGGTCACGAATTTCTATAGGATGAAAAGGAGGTCTCGCCACTATCCCAGCAGGGCACTACGCGG